>KK121734.1:8848-109872 GCA_000611955.2 Stegodyphus mimosarum | reverse complement strand
TTAGCCTACAGTTCTAAACCAAAGTTTCAATTCCTACAGTTTTAAACCAATAAAAATCCTTAGCAATCAAAAATTAAGGAAACGCATATTGACTTAAATCAAAATCCTGTAAATATAAATTTGAACGATATTGCTTTAAATATATATAATACCAAGCTGACTCATTACGTACAGAGAAATTAATTATTTGCAATACTAAATTAAATACTCTAGCACTTTTATTAAGAATAAAACATTCTAACATTTGATAGATAGAAGTATTGGAGAGTTTTCCCTTAAAATTTTCAAACTGTTTTTGAAACAAAGTTAAAATTCTCCCTACTTCGAGGATAGCTTTTCAAATCCAAACGACAGCACCTAATAATCCAAACTGCAGTAGACGTTGGAGTGCTAAAACCCTTTGCGCCAACTGAACAATTTCCCTGAAATTTATTAAGCTATTAATTTGCTTAAATCTCAATCGAGTCAGTAACGTTAAAAGAAAGAATCCATAAAAAGCGAAAAATATTTAAAGACGAAATTAAGTTAAGAAAATACAGTGTCACCAGAAATTAGATGGCTTTATGTAAAAAAGGATACTGCGTTGTCAAGATGTTTTGCAAGAAGAAAATATGTGATGTAGGCTCTACATGACATCTTTATACGGCCTTTTTAATTATACCCATATTTTGCTGCATTTCATTTAAAATCATCAAATTTCATTAGAGAAACAATGGTCAATAAATTAATTCAGTTTTTTCTTCGCGGCAAAGCAAAAATACGTATAAACACAAAGCATCTGATTAAAAAATGTAAAATACAGAAAAACATAAAACACCAAATATCAATAAATAGTTAAAACAATTTACAATAAAATTTAGAGTTCGTAAGCAAAAACAAGGAATTCGGTCAGTAGGCTCGAAGACAAATTTTTCTGTGAGCAAAACAATTTAAAAGTTTACTTTTGGTCCCATTCGGCAAAAAGACACTGAAGCTGGTGCAGAAACTGACTTAATTCACTATTCTACTAAGAGTTCAAATGTTAGCAAATGACGGCTTCGTTAGGTTTAGTAGCACTTTAACAACTTTTAAATTGTGATAATTCTACAACTATTGCATGCAGGCTAACTAAAGGCATAAAAACCTTAACCGGAACATAAGAACAACATAATTAAATCACCTAAAGCAAAAAAATGCACAATTTACCAATATATATGAATAAAAAGACTTAACTCACCGATACGGGTAACAGAGTAGGTATATCTATACACATATGAGTTTAATGTGGACGGTTGCAGCCAAAAAGAGAAGTGAACAGCTACATGAGCAGTCCATATACAAAATTTCAACATTCTAAGGTTACTCGTTTTCGAGTTATGCGAGACACATACATACGTACGTACAGATGTCACGAAACAATTTCTCCTGGGTTTATTTTAAAACCATTTTACAATCCGTTTCGGGCAAAAGAGTCTTTTTCTGTGTCCGTACGTCACCCAAAAAACTTCGTGCAAATTAATTGGAGGTAAGTCAAAATGGATAGTTTCATTGAAATACGGTACCCGAAATTTTTCGGTTGCAATACTTCCTTTACTTGGTACAGGGAAGTAAAAACGACCTGCGTCTAAGACAGTTATAAATTTATGAATTTAAAGGGTTGAAGGAATGAGAGTATTCTATCCTATGGTAATAAAATTGTCTAAATACCGGATTTAAAGTAAAAATAGAATAACTCTATTTTTCTTTTAACATAGAAATTCAAGGTTAAATTATAAACTACCTTATTGTGTATTTTAAATGTAAGGTTGCGTAAAAAAGAAAAGTATATTTTTGAAAAAAGATATTCTATGAAAATACATACTGCATATAGGCGAGCGCAATAATAAAATTTCACACATTGCCTCTCGTTATCACCTTATTGGCTATGTAAAATGCAACCATATAAAACAGTTGCCTGAATATAAATCGTAAGACCACACAAAGTACAACGACGTACAACTCTGAGAACAGACTATGTACAACACCATGTTATGTAACGTTAATATTCAAAAAGCTATTCCACTTTTAAATAAATATTCTAGTCATAAGAACAGAAGTACTAAACAATAAATGGCATTTATATAATTTTGAGGCATATTTCCCCCCTTTTAATAATGAGAGTTCATTATTTTTATTTTATAACCAGAAGCAAATAAAATAGGAATTATTTGCTACTTGATTGTTGAAAAAGGGAAATGAATTTCCAAGTCATAAAGAGAAAGGAGTGCAAATCGTTCGATTTTATTAAAAAAACGCGAGAAAGAGAGCAAAGTGTGGTGGATGAATCGAATAAAAAATTTAGCATAATGCGTGATCTCGAAAACTCTTCCGGACTAATATAAATTGGATAATTTTCCACCAGAAATTCAATTAAGTTTTTCCTATCACTCCTCGCTATTATTTTATCTGGGAGGCATGTTAAATAATGATAGGTGGCAACACTTCTGAACCTTTTCATAATTTAAGTGTCATTACAGATTTCGCAGGAAACTCATTACATTTGAGGCAAAATTCAATCGTGGATTATTTTTTATCGGTTCCTCTTTTCTGTTATTATTTTTATTTCTGATTCTGGAGTAAGAGAAAAAATAAAGCTGAGCACTCGAAAGGATTCGAATACTTCATTCACTACGGAAAACCCTCGAATGTAAATCTGGGATATGCCTAGATACTCGAGCATTAGTTCTGAATTTTTCTGGGTTTTTAATATGGTGACAATAGGGCTCTAAATGTTCAATATTCTTTTAAGTGACTGATTGCAGAAAATTTTAATTATAAAAGTTCCATTTACTAAAACATTAGTAATACTCAGCATTAAATAAAAATGTTTCATTTAATCATTTAAATGATTTCATTTTTATAAATTCATTAGTATGTCACTCATGGCATCATTTGTACTAGCCAATCATTTATAGCTCATGGCACGATAATAGCTATTTTAATTAGGCATCAAAATTTAATCTTCTTGTTCCGATATCAAGGATGTAAAAGCAAAGAAAAATTAGCAGTAGCATTCCAAATAACGAGACTAAATGGGATTATCATCTGTTCCTATATGATTCGTTTCTATGTAATTGGGCTTGATATCTATATATCTAAGTTTTTTTAATACCCAACAACCTATTTATTGTAATTCAATCCGAGAGATTTTAGTTTTTGTTTACAGCACTTTACTTTAGCAAAGATTATAAAGCTGAAAGTATAAAGTATTTTTATCCCGTAGCATAAAATACGAAACATTTTACTTAAGATTAAAAGCTGAAACTGATTTTATATATATAAATAAATATATTAATTAATTGTAATAAATTGCTTAATACTTGCGCAAAAGCTGCAAAGTAATAACATAATAATTTATTTACTAATGGATTATTTAGTATGCAACATTCACAACGTGCTTGTCCTCTCGTTCAATAACAATAATCACACAACGAGCTTGTCCTCTCGTTCAACAGTATAACGAGACTAGTGTAATTTTTACCATTGGTTAGTCCTTCCCTTACACATACACTGATTCCATATTCTCACCACTGCGGTTTGATTTGGTCTAAGTTTTAGTGGCTAGCAGAGCATTTTTTATCACTAAAATGTTTTTTAATATCGAAAACTTTATGCTATGATACCTAAATAACTAGTCTTAAAAATATATTATTACCTTTTATTCTAATAACCGTGGTTTTTCTGTCTAAAAATGTAATTTAAAAAAGAAAACCTTCTTACTCAAATGACGCAAGAGGCTGAGTTTAAAGCCAGTTTAAAAAATCTAAATTATTGAAACACAGATCAATTCTGTAAGGAGTATTTTCTGTAGAACAGCGAACTGATGCTCATGTTTCTTGTGTCAGTGTCAGGTAAGTAGAACAATACTGCACAGTTTTTCAATACAAGCGGTAGTTAAAAGCTTCCATCCGTGATTGCATGTCCGCTGTAAACTATAGACCAAGTGAAACGATATAAAAGTCGTAATTAACCATACTATAATCAAGGTATTAAGAATTTTCCATGCAACATATGATACACATACTGATGGTACCGTTAGTACTATGTGTGACCGCAGGAAATCCAAGTACATTTATTTACTCCTTTTTGCTGTGGAAGATCATAAATCTGTAGTTGCTTATTTTGTTCTAGTTTTTCTCTTGCAACGTCTAATTAAGGCGAATACTCCTTGTAACTTCTGTAAAAAGATGATCCTACTGTGAAACATTCCGAGCCTTCGTGTTACCGGGATTATGAAGTAGCTGGACATTTGAACGGTCACTTAAACACTGACTCTGATGCAGAGATCTCTGAAGGTCGGCTGTCTGAAAAATGTTATACTTATGATGTCGATTCCAGTCATACTACTGAGTGTAAAAAATCATTATAGGACTTTATCATGCAAAAAACAGTTCTTTAAAAGCTGGTTTATAAATGAGTTAACTCTGACATGTGTCTTTCTGTTATTGCATATTCAATTTATCATCGGGTAAAAATGAATTGGGATTAGATCAGTATTATATTTTAAACCTTAAGTTGACCCACACAGAAACAAACCCAGCTTTTTCATGTTGTTTATGAATGATTATGCTAAAACTGTCCATAATCTCTAGAAACTTATCTTAATAAGGTATTTTCTTCTTCCTTTCTGCATCCCATAACGGTGTAGCGGTAGCACACTCGCCACGTGTTCAAGAGGTCCAGGTTCAAGTCCCGGCGAGGGCACTGCACATTTTTCACATGTCCAGCTTCAAAAATAATCTAATTACTCTATATCTTTACAGATCTAAAATGTTTTCAACTCACATTATAGCTAGTTGCCATCTTCATCTAGCATATATTAACGTCGCACTGCAGGCATTTTGGCGCATCGTTTTACGTGGTGATGATTTGTGACGTCATCGTATCTACCTAAAGAAGTCAATGCGTACCTACTTGAAGATCAATATCCTTTCCAACTGATGTACTTATGTGTCTAATACTACGTGCATGGAAGAATATTCGACACCAATAAAGGAGATAGATTTCCAGACGTTCTTAGAATATCTGTTTGTTTTATTCCTAATCTGTTAAAAATCTTTGCATACTGATTCTACGTATAAATTATTCTGTAGATTTCTATAAAATGAGCATTTGTAAATATAATTTATTCAATAAAAGTCACTATTTTCATGTTTATGGCATTTGTCTTGAATTAGAATGCTCAGGTAAAAGTTCAAAGTAACAAATTTTAATAATAGAAAAAGGCTAGGAAAATACCATTATTTTTCCTACTACCTTTGTAAAAACCTCCAAATGTAAATATTTACTGTCTCACTACTGACCGTGGCGGATCTTGGCCACGAATCTTGACAAAGATATGAAAGATGTTTTTCCTGTGCGATGACGCAGTGAAATTCTTACAGCTTTGTTTAAGAATAGTTGCTTTGCCTTCACATCAAACATCAAGATTTAGTTCGTTCCCATGACGTTATGATGATACAAGTGTATCAATTGCAGACATATTTTAGTTTAGTGAACAAGGCGAAATACATTCTTCATATTTACTGCAGCGTCAACTGAAATTATTTGTAAGTCGTAAAAGGTTAGTTAAAAGTACCTTTTATGGTTTATGTGTTCGATTATGAAAGTAGAAAGCTTTCGTAAGTTAGAATCAAATCGGATTCTAAATTCTGAATTTTGGTTCCATCTCGATTATGTTTTCAAATTCTTAAACGTTTTCATTACTGTTGATTTGTAAATTGGACAGCAAAATTTCAATCTGAATTTCATTTTGGATATAAGAACATTTTCCCATATAATTAATGAAAAAAAAATTTTGAGAGAAGACTATGAAATATTACACATGATTTTTCATTTTTCATGTAAACATTTTTGACACTCCAAACCATCAGAGAAAATCCACAAAACCAAATAAATTCTCTGACTCAAACCGAAATAAAAGGCCCAGAGTTCTTTTATTTGGAGTTGAAAGAAGGTAATCTCTGGAAACTTTCGTTGATCTATTTCTTAGCTATGATTTTACTCAAAAGGATACAAATATTAATTAAATTATTTAAAATTTACCTTCGTCTTCTACGAATATTAAAATAAGATATGAGCCTAATACTCCTTGAATAGAATATCAGAGAAGTAGCTCCAATGCTATTGAATAGAGTGCACGAGCTCAGATGACAATTTCACCAATTTGAACATAACAGAAATACATACTCTGATGGAGCATCTGCACTGCAGTAAAGCGCAAGGTACGTAAAATGATCACAATTGTAAAAAATGTAAAATTTTATTCAGGTGTACTTGCTCAGCAATTTAAGATCGCTGAAGAACGTTGAAGAACGCTGAAGAATTTAAGAATTAAGAACGCTGAACAATTTAAGAACGCTGAAGAAGGAACGTTGAATTGCCGCATCAGCTTAGCGTAAACCATTCATACGTAGTTTCATTGTTTACATTACCAAGCAACATATTGCGTTACCATAGTAACTTTAACAAGAGAGGTTTTCCAAAGCAGCCTAAAAGAATCCCCCGTTTTGGGGTAGGGAAAAAAGAGAGAGCTCCTCTTATCCCTCCCCTGAAGGAAATCCAGTGAGGGAGGATATTACAATATGTTTCAAATTCAGCAAGTTGGTTTCTCATTCAAATGTTCCATACGAATGAATTTCTAGTAGAACTCTATATAATCAATGAACCAATAAAAATCATACCTTTCGTTATATTCTGCATTGTATCTGCTCTGCAGCTTTGGAATTTTATATTTACTATTGCAAACATTCCAAACACCGGAATTAAAAATAACATTTTAACAATGTATTGGTATGGATTATTTTGGTACGCTCTCTTGCAATATATTTGAAACGTAAATGCATCGGTAAGCAGATACAAGCACTTTTAAATTCGAAATTTGAGTCTCCAATTATCGTTTGTCTGTCTAGTGCTTATCGATTATTCTCATTCTTTCCCGTGTAACTATTTTTATTTTAACTGTAACACAAACTGACATTCGATTGAATCGCATTGAGGTAATGATCTGATTCTTAATAATAGTGACTAAGCTATTGCTATTTCTGTGTCAGAACCTTTTAGTCTTTACGAAATATTAAATTTTAAAAACTTTTAAGCGTCTAAAATAAATTGCCGAATTTAAGGAACGCTTTCTGAAAATAAAATCTGTTAAATTAGAAAGAAAGCTTTTGCATCCACAGAAGCTAGTGTCAAAGTCAAAATAAATAAAATATTACTCACCTTTAGTTTCTTTATAGTCGTTGAGAACTGGGGACCGTTACATTAACTTTTTTCTCGTACATGAAAAGGTAACATATTGAGAAAGTCTTTTTATAAATTCTCAGTATTAATATCCTTTCTGTAGTATAAGGTTTGGATGCCATTGTATCTATATAACTAATTTTATCATCTCTCTATGTTTGCGTTATTTGCCCTTAACTTATTTGTTCCTTTTGAGTAATCCTTTTAAGGGTTCCACCTAAAAGCAGTTATGAGCAATCATTTTTAGGCCTCCAGTTTAAGCCGTATGGTATATATTCTCTGCATTTATACTACACGGTTATTTGTTTCTCGTTCTCCTAACTCAAAATTTTACATTACCGCAGAGAAAATGCAACACTATAAAGATACAAGTATGCAAAGAGCATGAAATATCAGAACGTAGCTCCATAATTTGTGAAGTCAAAGATGCATATATTATTTTTTATTCCCATGAAAACTTATTTTGAGCTGCTTCTTCCTTTCAGAATAAAAGTTTTGTTAACAGGGTATCTAGGAGATGCTGCTGAAGAAATTTTCTTTGAACTGAAGTCTTAGCAGAGTATTTCCTTTTAGGCCTACTTACTGCCTACTTACTGAATACCATCATAATGGCAGAAATTGCAGCAGCGAGTACTAATGTTCTGCAGCTAAAACGAAATGTGGAACTGAAAGGACAGTTGTTCATCTCAGATAAATTCGAACAAAAACCTCTTCCAAAAAGAATCGTCATTCCTTGAAACAATGCAGAATTTAAAATCCAGCCAAGCAGAGTGCACAAATAATACCCAATGGCTTAGACTGATGGTTCAAAATTTCATAACAAAGTGGGGGCAGCTGCTCTTATCGGAAAACCTGCAGGATATGCAATTATATGACACAAAACTTTTTGAATAACAAGAGTTTTTTTGAAGCAGAATTAACCGCCACATAAGTAACAATCTCCTATACAAATGAATTACACTAGTAAACTCAATTTAAGTGTTCTCACTGCACTTTTGCACCAAGCAGCACTTCTGCTTACCAAAAATCTAATGAAAGGACATTAATGAAATCCCGTCCTGGATAAGGCAGCACTCCAGCCACTAGGGAAATGAGAAAATGGATGAACTTCTAAAGCAGGCAACTCAAATATAAATAAGTTCTTTTTGTCATCATCCCTTGGTCGAGGTCACACATAAATTACAAAATGAAGCACTGGAGAGCTGGCAACAAGAACAGAACTCCGCACCAAGAGAACAGAGAATACATAATTTCTTCAGAAACGTTTCAAACTAATAATTTCTGACTGTTTTCTTACCGGTATTTAACAATTCATGGTTCCTTACCCACATATTTGGATGATAGAAATATTCTTCTACTAACACCTGAATACGTTGGGAAAGGGGACACCTAGACCACTACGTTTTCCAATGCTCAATGTTCAAGAAATTTCATCTGAAACATACTCAAAATACTGACTGGATATTTAAAAGACTTATTAAAACTCCTGCCTTAATCAACAAAATCAACAGTATCATGAGCAAGCTAACAAGTGAAGGCACGTCAACTAACATAAAATAATATTAAATTATTGTTACCAATAATAACATTAACTAGAAACAACAGTTAATTTATTTTAGGACTTGTATTTATTACTGTATTTTATTTTATTGCATTAAAATTGCATTAGTTACCCAAAGTTTTTGTATTTGGGCAACGTATAGGACTATATTTAAGAATATATTGTTTTATGACTACATTTTGTGTATTACTCTGCAAGTAAGGACGAATTAACTTGATTAATGTACCAAGTAACATTGTGCCAAGGCGCCTGATTAAGTGTTCAGTATGGAGACTTTCAGCAGCCATTGGTGCCTGTGCTCGGAAATGGTTAGTGAATAGAAGCGTTACCGTTTGGCTAATTGCAGATTGGACTAGTGCTTCTTCCACTTCTGCCTCTACCTTTCCCCATGATCATTTATTGCACTAATGGAGATCTGTAATCTGACACTCTCGGTTCTGAGTGGGTTATAAAGTTTACGAACTCGGTTCCTACTTGACGCTGAGCAGACAGCGTGACGGCCAGTCTTTCAAACTTTCCGGTTTCTACAAACTCCGCATCTTTCGTGATGTGTCTGAGAGAAAAATTAAAAAGTCCACGCCCCTGAAACTGGGGCCTCCGGGTGTGCGGCAAGTGAGAATCAACTAAACCTTCTGGCTCTGGGACCATGTTTCTCCTGCCTTGAGCCTATAAGACGAACCGTGCAGTGCGATCAAAGTAGATTTGTAGAATACATTATTTTGCATGCCATCATATCGTAAATGAGGCTCATTAGTGTCAATCAAGTGTGCAGGGTCTTAAAGAAAATGATTTAAGAAAGAAATGGGAACCATTATAGATTAAAGATGCATGTAGAGGAGGGGCAGAAATTTTGGATCGACGTATACGAAATCATGCATTGGTGACAGCACAGCACTACTATTTTACGACATTCTGCAGAGCGTAAGAGAGCTTTGGATGTTCGATATTAACGGAGTCACCTTTCAGAGGATTAGTCAAAAATGGCTTGTAATCAAACCATCCTTCACAAAATACTGGTCTTGATAACAGCCCACCTATAGTAAAGACTGCAATGGTGTCCGAGCATATTAATGTAATAAATGACGCAGTACAAAAATTACAATTTTCGCATTTTTTTCTCCAATTCCTATATAACTATTCATTTCTATAAAATAAAGTGTTAGCTATTGTTTTTGCTTATATTTTCTTAAACTTCGTTACTGTCATGCATATGAACTGTGAATTTAAATTGCATCACTTGAAATGCATTTTTTGGATGTCGACATAGGTCAGAAGGGAAGTAGTAGTCCTAGTGACACCACAGATTTAATCTAAAATACACAAGTGTGTAAATATAATCAGCATTAACACAGGCCTATTCTTCCAGCAATATATCCGCCAAATTGACAACATGTGTTAAATGATGTATTAATTTTGCCTTTTAATTCTCAACAGTATTCAGATCTGAAATTCTGGGGTATCTTAATGTTGTGTACCGAAATTAAGCTAATTTATTAATTAATTCCTGCATGTTCTAAATTATGCTACACAATGTGTATCTTATTTAATCTCTGTGCTAATTTCGTTTACCCTTAATTGGTATTTATGATATAGTACTAATTAAAGTACTTATTATATGAAATGTACTTACGATAGTAAGTTCGTGACTTTCGTTTTCGGAACGCGCTTGGCAGTAAACAGTGGAAATGGGTGTGATTTTCATGTTGTAATCTGGATTTTAAAATCAGTTTACATATTTATAACTTATACTAGAAGAAACAGAAAGATTTGCATTTTAATTTAAAACTACTTTCAAGTTGATAGCTTAATTAGTTTGTGACTCATTTAATTAACAAAATTTTGTAGCTTTCGTAGGATTTGTTGTAATTGCTATCTTGTCATTTTTAAGCTGTTTTGGAGTGATTTATGGTGAAGGTCACTTTAGGCCCCCGGCAGTGTTCTAGGTTTACTCGTTGTTTACTGTCGGCAGGTGTTTTTGATTGGCGAAGTTTCTGACGATGCAGGGAAAGGTGGGGAACTAACGCTTTGAAAAGTAAGAATTTTTCCATTGTTTTCTTCGGGGCGCTTTTGTCAGAAATTGTCACCTTTTTGAGTGAGTTTTGGCGCCGTTGGTAACAGTTTGTAACAAAAAGCCAATGCACTCGATTTTTTCTACCTCTTGAAGACTCTTGCTCTCTCTTTTGCTCCAGTGGAGGCTGTGCTGCGGAATCTAAGTTGCAATGATGGGCAATAATATGGTTCCTTCTGGATGCTGTAAACCCTTCGACGAATTATACTAGATGCACAGTTTACTCTCGAAGGAAGTTTTGTTATATTACTATGCCATCAGTTAATATGAGCTTCTACACCATGGAAGTATGGTTTATCTTCGTCTTGGTATTACTGTGGTAATCAGTAAGATGTGTACTTGGTACTACACATCTTGCTGATTCATCATGACCTTCGGATGGCCATTGGTTCCTTTTTTCGTGGCCAGAAGATTCAACTCGGATGTCGCCTTGTTCAACTTCTATCGCACCCATGTTCGTGGAGCTGAGGACACATTACTAGAAGGAGTCATCAGTCATCTTTAGTGAAATTCTACGTCTTGCCAGTTGACCAGTTATGCATCACCTTCCCGTCCTTGACGAAAATGTTCCCTTGCCTTCTGCTCATAGACTTCATGCTTCCTTGACATATAATTAACTTAATCTTGTTTGTGCTGCTGCCCCCTGTTTTTATTTCCTGCCTACTGCTCATAGACTTTTCATGTTTCCTCGCCATCTAATGCTGCCACCTGCTTGTATTTCAAGAGTTAAGTAATTTTCTTTTCAGTGAATTTTGTTGAATCACTGAATTTAATTCAAGTAATTAATTTATTTCAAACTCAAGTTAGATATGTGTAAATTTATGTTTATTCATTTAGCTTATGGCTGTTCTTGAAATTTACAACCAAAAATAATTTTTCTTTTGCTAAACGAGTAGGGACATTTAAGTTCATTCTAGGGTATAATAATGTATTATATAATTGTATTCAAGCATTTAAGAAAATTCTGGTTAATATTGAGAGATACAAAATTATGTGATTATAAGTGCAATGAGTTAATTATCAATTAATTTCCATTTGTAATGCTGTACAATATTTTTTTTGACTCCTGGGAGCATAATTATTATTGCTAATAATTTAAATTAATTGCAACTTAACTGATTGATATTTTTGGCTAATCTAAGTTGTTTTAATGTACTAACCACTAAAAGCTCTACTAATATAACATTATTAAAATATAGGTGTTAAGATATATTCATCATATAGAAATCATATACTGGGAGCAACTGTTCGGTTAATTAAGGTCATCTTCGAAGATAGTGTATATAATTGGTGTTCGTGTCATAGAGTATTAATTATAAGTTACAGATAATTTTTTTGAAAACTCGATATCTGTAGTCTGATACAAATACATTGCCACTTGAAGTAAAACATAAATTTTCTGCAACAAAAGTGCTCCAAAACAGTGCTAGATACCCTTCCAGCTTGTGCTGCACTTCAAATACAGTCCTAGTGAATTGCTCCTTGTGTTTTCTATGCATCCTTTTCTGGTATCATTTGTTTTTAAGCAAAAAAAAAAGAGGTTCATTTGATTATATAACACTACTTCAGGAAATCAACGCCAGACATGTAGTTTTACTCTAGATATAAATCTATGCAATCTACTCCAAATACAATCAGATATATATGTAATCCGTTCTATAAAAATTCTGTAGATTACTGCAGCTAAATTATAGCCCCATTACACTTACAGGCTAATTTATTCTAAATGTTTTATTACGTAAATAAGTATATAAAACATAATCTTCTTTGAATATCAGTAGCAATACAGCAAGTTTAAATCAACTAATTGCATGTGGTTCTAAAGAAGCATTTTAATTTAATTTTAAAAATGAAACCTCGTGAAGTTCTAGTTCATAAATTTACGTTTAAACTATACGACTACATCGAATGTCATACAAGGCCCAACAAATTTGCCGCAGTAGCAGAAGAAAAACTGGACTCATGCTGCCAAATATCTCTTCTGTCGATTAGACAGCTAAAGATAATTGCAGTTAAACTTCTGTAACTTGCATGTAAACAAATCTTGGTATTCAAACTTTGTGCTGAGAGCTTGAATATTTCTGTGCAACAGGTTAATTGGAGATTTTAAAATATCGTCGGTTTCCCAAATATTGTTATACTTATGTGTGGCTCCTTGCTTACTGCGTTTATTCCTTGCCGATTCTTGATACCTCGCATTTTTGAGATTTGTTTCGTATTTGGAGCTTGTTGGCTAACCTGTACTCATTCTTGATTATAAATTACCTCTCTATATGAGTCGTCAATTCAAGAAATGTATCATTAGTGATTCGTTTAACATTAGTTTCACATATAGATGACAGCTATGGACTCAAGCAGAGGTTTTTTTTTTCAACTAACCAAATACAAGTTTTGTTACAATACGTCTTAATTAAACTATGCAAAACTGCTACTCAGAGCTACATTTTATAATTCAATCACGATATTTGATAATAGTATTTTTGTTGTTTTGCATGCAACTAAAGATCAACTCATTTTTCTCTTTCGCATCAAGACGACGAAAGACCAGCCAGAGAAAAGCAAGGCAAAAAAATATACAGGTTTCCTAGCTGAATTAGCAAAATTCTTTCTCATGAATCGCTATGTACAGAAGATTTAAGAATCCTGCAGAAAATCAAACTAACTTACACAAAAATCTGATGTGGACACCATATGACTTGTACGACCTATTAAATTGGACCTATAAATGGAAGTATATCACTAAACCAACGGTTGCGAAAATAAAGGTTGGGTGCAGACTTTTACACCCGGTAAGGGGATGGATATATGTATATATATATATATATATATATATTTAGTATTGCCGATTGCAATAATAAAGGGCGGTGCACAACTAGTTATAATACAGTCCCATATACAAAATTTCAACGTTCAGCGGCTAATCGTGCTTGAGTTATAAGAGATACCTACACACATGCGTACAGATGTCCCGAAAAAAATCCCTTTTGAATCCATTTTAAATACACTTTACAATCTGTTTTGAGGAAACTAATTCTTTATTATGTCCGCATGTATAGTCGTCAAGCAAAAAAGTCCAAATGGATTCGGTAACGGTCAAGGTGAATATTTCTGTTGATATAAGAAACCTGAAATATTTAGCTATTACAATAATTTCTATACTTCGTACAGGGAAGTAAAAATACTCAAATTCCGGGCTGAATCTCATGTCTAAGCTTCAATTCGCTGAATAACAACTGTAAAAGCGTAAATAAGTACACTCAGAAATAAATCGTTTTTTTATGTGGTACATCTTATCACCACCCTATATTATCTCAAGCTCCGTCGGCTTAGTAAAGTAATTCCGTAGCATAATAGCTGAAAATATTAACCGGTTATTTGACTTTAAAATAAACTGTTACGCAACTTGTTACTTGATTTCATAGCTTATATACTCAAAATTACATACTTACAAATTTAAACCAATTAATTCACTTCGCACTTCACGGGAAGCACAAAAATACATAAAAACTCGAAGCATCTTCATTCAAAATTGTAAAATATGGAAAAACATAAAACACCAAATGCAGTTAAAGATAGTTAAAAAAAACAATTTTTACAATTAAAATTAGCGCTTCTGTGAAAAACGAGCAATTTGGCCAGCGGTCACGAAGACAGAGTTTTCGGTGCACAAAACTGAATTTTTTTTTGTCCCATTCGGCAAAATGATACTGAAGTTAGTGCAGAAACTGACTTAATTCACTATTCTATTGCGAATTTCGAATGTAAACAAATGGGGGCTTCGTTAGGCTTAGTTAACATTTAAACGACTTTTAAACTGTTGATAATTCTACAAATATTGAATGCAGATCAACTGAAGGCATAAAACCCTTAAATGGAATATAATAACAATATAATTCAATAACCTTTTAAAGCAAAAAATGCTCAATTTACCAACATATAAGAATAAAAATACTGAGCTCATAGAGCCGGGTAACAGAGTGGGTATACATGTATAAATTTATGCATTTTTGATCCGGCTTATTGCAACCAAAAATGGAGGTTCACAACTATATATTATAGCAGTCGCATATACAAAATTTCAATGTTCTGAGGCTGTTCGTTTTTAGTTATGCGAGATATATGCATACGTACGTACGTATATTTTATATATATATATTTCACGAACGTATGTATATATGTATCTAGCATAAGCACAAGTACAGACTGTATGTGAAATCTGCACGTACAGAAGTCACGAAAGAAATCTTTTCTGAGCTCATTTTAAATCCATTTTGCAATCCATTTTGGGTCCTTTATTTTGTCCATTTGTAAAGATGTCACGGAAAAGCATCGTTCAAATGGATTCGAGAACGGTCAAAGTGGGCATTTTCGTTAAAATATGATGCCCGAAATTTTTCTGGATTACAAAACTTCCTTTAAGGAAGAAAATAAGAACTGTTTATGATCTTTCAAAACTTTTCTATAATTTTTCTTCAGATGGAACTATATGCTCGGATTTCTGACACAGATATATATTTTACTGCAGTATTGAAAATATTACGAAAATGTTTGGTATTATAACCTTTGAATTAACGAACATTGGAAAATATTAACCTATTCCAAACAAATGCAAGTATATTCATTGGCAGAATAAATTTGATTTTCTCATTTTGTTAGTGGAAAACATTGTATTTTTCAATTGAAACTTAAACAAGACTGAATTTCCTTTACCATTTCAATATCTCTTCCGCAATAACATTTTCTTTTCCCCGCTCTCCAGATGAAGAAATTTATGAACGAAACTCTTCGAATAAAATACGCAAAAAAGAATAAAGAGTTGTATAAATACAAGAAAGAAATATATCACGCTTATAAGTTTCATCTTAGAGAAAATATGAAAGGAAGGAGTTTTTATAGATAGTCGTATATATTTTTTATATCAGCTATAAGAAAACAGCTTGAAATTTACTGTCTGGTTTCAGTTGTCGGGGATTTTCATCTCCCATTATTTTAGCTTAATGTCTGTTTTTTGCTCACTTTTTTACAGTTATTCAACATTAAAACACTAAAATGGCTCTCTGATTCTGTTATAAATCACAGCTTAACCCGGTGATTGTATTTTTTTGTTTATTAAAATAGAGCGCCTTTGAAAAGAAAATTGAATGTAACTGTAAACAATGTTAAATGAAAAAAATATTTGTTTGGTTATTTTAGTATATAAAAAAATCTGAAAATTTCTATCTTCAGGGTAAAAATGGCAGTTCTGTTCATTCTAGGCTCACTCGTTGCCCCATTGGTAAAACCGTTGGTCATTGGTATTTAGTTCCGTATTTGGTTCCCGATGAGTGAATATGTAGATTGATCAGGAATTTTCTCATCTCTGTAGTGACCCAATTTACAAATGACCCAATTTCCATCAGTGTCACAAAAGCTTTCCTCCTAGAGCAAGTAGTTCTACAATGCTATGTCTTCAAAAACAAAGTGATATTTAAAAATATATTTTTTACTTCCTCGTACAAGTTAAAGGGAGTATTGTAATTATGAAAAACTTCGGGTATCCTATTTCAGGGGAAATATCCATTTGGATTGTTCTCGAATTCATTTGAGCGATTTTTTTCGCGACCTCTATACGTACAGACAGAATAAAATACGGACCTTGTTTTTCGAAACTTATTGTAAAATGGATTTAAAATAAAAATGTTTTCGTAATATTTGTACATGCAACGTAACGTATAACGTTTGTGTACGGCGTAACGTTTGTATTTAAAACATAACGTATGTATGTACGTAAATATGAATATGCGTATGTATCTCGCGTAATTTGAAAGTAATTAATCTTAGAATATTGAAATTTTGAATATGGGACTGCTATAACGTCTAGAAATGCACCTTTTTTATTGTATAGTATACACCTAGTATTATTTTTATATATGCCAGTATCAAACATATATGTATATATATATGTATAAATACACACCGCCTTACCCGGCTTAAAAGTCCGTACCCGGCCTTTATTTTCAAAATCGTTGGTCGTAGTAATACACTTCCTATTACATAAGCATTTTAAATGACAAAAGTATTCATGTTTGGCAGCGTCAAATTTGAAAAAAGAATTTATTTTGGACAAATAGCGAAATTTACCTTTTAATGCAGTCTCCCCGTTCCTGTACTTATATTTGGGGAGGCAGCCTTTTGAAGCATCTTCCCAATGCTTTGAAAAAAAAAATTATTTTAAATTACTTAAATTTTAATTAATTAGATTTCTGATGCTCTGTAAAAGATTACAATATTCCTATATAAATTACAAACTTACACAAGAATAAACAGAATTCAAACATGCTGCATATGTAAACAGTTATTCCACAGCCTAGTGTAGCGGAAGTAATCTTAAATTTAAATTAATAAACGTAAGAATACATCTTTGCGAGTGGACTGTAGTTTAACCTTTTATTTTAGCGATTTCAGCTTTAGAATACAACATAGCAAAAAGTAAGCGAGAGAGTTACAATTAGCGTTTGCAAGAATGCAAAGAACAAAATGCGAGCTGCGCATACGATCTGCGCACTGCGCAATAATATCTCACAGACAGGCAGACGACTCTAGTACCCCAAACATTCCGCCCGGCATTGAAACATCGTTTCAAACTAAATACATTTTACAAAATGAAATTATCATAATAATATTAAATTATGCAAAAATTATCATTAAAATATTCACAAAACAGATGCACAGAAGCCTTGATACAATTCAGGAACTCAATTATAGTTAAAGCAAAGTACAATGTTATAATGCTTTAGAAAAAAAGAACTTAATCATTGATAGGCAAAACACTAAGTTTGTGAATTGGCCTCTTGAAAACTCCGTTAGCAGTTTTGATCTTCACGATACGCACAACATTATCTGAGCTAGGAAAAACTTCTAGCACTCTTCCTAATTTCCATCGTAGCGGGGGTAAATTGTCTTCCTTTATGATAACTAAATCATTAACCTTTAAATTAGGTTGCACTTTCAACCATTTTGAACGTCGTTGCAAATTAGAAATGTATTCATTGGACCATCTTTTCCAAAAGCTTTGAAACATTTTCTCAACAAGCTTCCAACGTTGCAATATAGGAATTTTTTGATCGTGTAAACGTTCTTCTGGTAAGACAGTTAGAGGGGTACCGATCAAAAAATGACCTGGTGTAAGTGCAGAAAATTCTGATGGATCTTCAGACAGTGGGCACAAAGGTCGCGAATTTAAACAAGCTTCAATTTGAGTTAGCAATGTCGTAAATTCTTCTTGCGTTAGAAGTTGTTCCCCTATAGTTCGCTTGAGATGTAACTTTGTAGATTTGACTGCAGCTTCCCATAATCCTCCAAAATGTGGCGCTGCGGGAGGATTAAATATCCACTTAATACCTTCAGTAGAGCAATATTTATTAACCAATTCATTTTCATTCAAGGAGTTTATTACTCTTTTCAATTCCTTATCTGAAGCAATAAAATTTGTGGCACAGTCGCTATGCACTTCTATTGGTTTTCCTCTTCGAGATACAAAGCGCTTCAAAGCGGCAATAAATGATTCTGATGTAAGATTACCTACTAATTCAATATGTATAGCTCTTGTAGTAAAACACACGAATACACAAATGTAGCATTTCATTGGTCTTACTCCTCGACCTTGCCTGGGCTTCACTTGAAACGGCCCGGCGTAGTCAATTCCAACTTTGGAGAAAACCTTTGACGGAACGACTCTAGACGATGGTAAATCAGACATTATCTGGGTAGATGTTTTAGCTCGTACACGATGACATTTCACACATTTCCAAATCTGTTGTCTTACAACTGACCTAGCGTGGATTATCCAATATTCTCTTCTAATTACTGATAGCAATAACAGGGGGCCAGCATGAAGATGGGATATATGAAAATGATTCACTATAATCTGTGTTATGTGATGTTTCTTGGGCAACAAAATAGGATATTTTCTGTCCTGCGCGATGTTGGATTGTCTTAATCTTCCTCCAACGCGTATAAGTCCATTCTTATCGATAAACGGGTTCAAAGAAAGGATCTTACTATTTGAGTTTAACGGTTGATTCTTTTTCAGAAGATTATATTCATTAAAAAACTCATCCATTTGAACTACTCTAACAATTGCATTTCTAGCGTATTGCAATTCTTCGGTTTTAAGGTAACCCTTAATCCTTGTTGCGGTAGATTTAGCTGAATTATTCGCAAACCGAAAACACCATGCGATGATTCTTTTAAGTTTCAAAAATGATGAAACTTCATTAAGGATTGGAATTTGCGAAGCGACTGTTCCAATTGAACAAGAAATACTTTTCCGTTGTTCCCTTAGAGACTCTTCTGAAAATGGTAAGTTGATAGAGAACGGAATATTATTTGAATTAAGCCACTGAGGACCTGTCCACCACAAGTCATGAGTAGAAAGTTCTGAAGGCAAAAGACCTCTTGATGCGCAATCAGCTGGATTCTCTTTTCCTTTTATGTGATTCCAATGCGATGAAGGTAAGACTGATTGAATTTCTGAAACGCGGTTGGCTACGAAGGTTTGCCAGCGTGTTGGTTCTGATTGTATCCAGGACAAAACTATCATTGAATCACTCCATGCGTAAATATCGTCAACATGAATTTGCAATGAATTCTGCACAGCTTGAACCAAATGCACTAATAGAACTGCAGAGCAGAGTTCTAAACGAGGAATAGAGATTACTTTCAGGGGAGCTACTCGAGTTTTTGATGTTAGTAGCTGCACCGAAACTGAAGAATGATTTGAAGACTTTAAATAAATCACTGCGGCGTAAGCTTTCTCTGATGCGTCACAGAAACAATGAAGTTCTACATTTGTAGATTTGGGCAATAATACTCTCCTAGGAATACGAATGCATTCAAGATTTGCGATATCTTCACAATAGATTTTCCATCTTTGATTGATTTCCTCTGGCAAGGGATCATCCCACGAGATTTGTAATTTCCAAATATCTTGAAGCAAGATTTTTGCTGCAACTATAAAGGGTACTAACCAACCAAGTGGATCAAAGATTTTCGAAATAGAAGATAAAATTATTCTTTTAGTAGAACACTCTCTGTTTTCGAAGTTTCCAAAGTGACAAGTAAACTCGTCTTGCGTTGGATACCACTCTAAACCCAATAATTTTATTGATTTAGTATCAACTACTGTACATGAAGAATTTGAGTTCCGAGCACTCAAAGCAGTTTCCAAAATCGAGCGATCATTTGTACACCATTTATGCAATTGAAAGCCACCTTTTTGTAAAAGTTCACTTAGTTGTGAAATTAACTCTACTGCGTCCTCTACTGTGTCTGAACCAAATAGGACATCATCAATATAACAATTGTGTAATATTATTTCAGCTGCCTTTGGGAATTTAGTTCCTTCGTCAATTGTTAGTTGTTTGAGTACGCGAGTAGCCAGGTATGAAGCGGAAGTAGTGCCGTACGTAACTGTGCACAACCTGTAAGTTTTAATCGGCTTCGATGGATCATCTCTCCAAAATATTTTTTGGTAATCTCGATCTTCATCATGAATTTGAACTTGTCGATACATTTTCAATAAGTCGCTAGTAATGGCTATGGGATAGCATCTAAACCTCAAAAGAATAGTAAATAAGTCGTCTTGCACCTTGGGACCATTCATTAGCGTGTCATTAAGCGATATCCCTGATGTAGTTTTGGCACTAGCATTGAAAACGACGCGTAGTTTTGTGGTAAGACTGGATTCTTTTAGCACGTGATGATGAGGTATATAATAATGAAAATTTACTTTATCTAAATTATCATCGGATAATTCTTCCATGTGTCCAAGTGATAAATATTCGGACATGAAGTCTTTATATTGTTGATATATTTCAGGAGTTTTTATTAGTTTTTGTTCTAGACTAAGAAAGTTGCGAAGGGCTGATGGTCTGGAATTACCCAATTCATTTCTGTTAGGCTTGAATGGCAATTTTACTGAGTAACGACCATTTTCACTCCGGACGTGATTTTCCACGAAATGATTTTCACACAATCTTTCCTCTTTAGTTAAAGGTTTCGATGTGGGAATTTGTTCCAAATCCCAAAATGATTTAACTAATTCCTCCGTGTTTATGTTTAGCGTATTGACTGAAACCTGCTTACGGTTTGGGAATTCGAAATGTGTAGTTCCAGCAATTACCCATCCTAACTTAGAACAACATGCAAATGGAAGATTTTTGCCCCTTTTAATTACCTCGCCATTGATTAAAGTAAGGAATACATTAACTCCAAGCAAAATATCAATTTCTCCCGATTCATGAAATGTAGGATCTGCTAAAGTTAAATCTTCGAAACTTTCATATAAATTCAAAGGTAATGTTACACTTGGAATGTTTCCTGTAATTTTGTCTATTATGTAAGCGGACGTTGAAATTCTGTAATTAGTATTAAAATGAGGTGTAAACAACAAGTCAACTTCTCCAGTAGTAGTTGTATTGAAAGTACCTAAGCACGACACTAATATCTTCGAATCCTTTATGCTCAATCCTAAATTGATAGCTGTTTTCCGACGAATGAATGATTTTTCACTACCTGAATCTAGTAAACATCTACAATTTATGAATTCATTTTTTGAGTTTTGAACCTTAATTAAAGCAGTACACAAAAGTACATGACTACGTTTACCATTAGCATGAGCTCCAAAATGTTGATTTTCATAGTTGTTTGCACAAACAGTTGGAGAACCCTCACTCAAGTTGTTTTCTGATTTAATTTGCGATTTCGGAACAAACACTTGTGCTTCCGGTGAAGGGAATCTAGATGCATTTTTTGGTTTGAAATTATTTTCTAAATGCAAAATGCTATGATGATGCTTAAAACAATGCTTGCAGGTATTTACACTCTTACACATTTTAACTTTATGGACATTAGACAAGCAATTAAAACAAAGTTTATTAGTCTTAACAAACTCTATTCGTTTTTGCACTGGTAGATTTAAAAAATTAGAACACCTGTATAAAAAATGATCTTCTTTACAAAATAAGCAGGTAGAATTAGTAATCAGAGAAGTAACCCTATTATACACTGGTTTATCTGATTTATGCGTTTTACTAATTAAAGGTTTACTGTTCTGTAATGTTCTAGCGAAATTCTTCAAAAATTCTATCAAGTCATTCAACTTTGGTATTTCGTCTTTTTTTAATTGACGCTCCCACCACAACCTTGTCGAAACATCAAGTTTTTGCAAAATAATATACAACAACAAAGTATCACTAAAATTATCTATCCTTTGATCTAATGTTTCCAATGAGCGAGTTATTTCGTTTACGTTATCTACTAAACTTAATATCGATGATGCAGATTCTGTTTGTATTTGTGAAACGTTAAGAATTCTTTTAATAAAAGCAAATATCTGTTCTCTCTTATTAGAAAATCTCTCTTCTAGTAAATTCCAAGCAATACTGAAATTTTGATCAGCTATGGGAATTGACTGAATAATGCGATAAGCATCATTTTTCAAAGAACTCTTTAAATATTGTAATTTTTGAGCTCCAGATAGATTTGGATTATTGCGAACACTAGCGTTAAATAAATCTTTAAATGTTATCCATTCAGTTAAATTTCCGCTAAATGTGGGTAAAGATAGTTTCGGTAACTTTAAACTTTCAGAGATTGATTCAGGTATGACAGGTTTGTCGCCATTTGCATTTACGACCTTGTAAATCTTTAACTTACGAATAATTTTTAAGTGAACTTCCTCAATTTTCTCTAAAATCGACTGTTCTTCGTCAACGAAAGTGTCTATTTTTTCATCATCAGAATTTATATAAATTTCTCCAAATAGAGATTTAAAATCTTCCTTAAAGATTTTACATTTTTCTAAGATTAATTCAGCTTCAGCATTATCTAAGTTATCATAATCTATTTTCTCTATAAATTTCGTTAACTGCGTTTTCAAAATTTTCTTTCGTTTTTTCTCTATATCTAACATTTTGAAAATATTCTAAATTCTCGATTTTACTAATACTTTAATCACAAAAATAGTAGCAATAACGAAATGTCAAATGCAATTAAAATGCGTTAACTATTTCACTCACCTCGTACACTGTATCCAATGCGAAAGTCTTAAGAATTCCAAACCGAAATTGCATTACGAACTCCATTACGGACACGTAGAATTCTTATTTACAAGCGCGGGTTTTTCTCGAAGCTCCGGCGTAGGACGACCAAATAATGTAGCGGAAGTAATCTTAAATTTAAATTAATAAACGTAAGAATACATCTTTGCGAGTGGACTGTAGTTTAACCTTTTATTTTAGCGATTTCAGCTTTAGAATACAACATAGCAAAAAGTAAGCGAGAGAGTTACAATTAGCGTTTGCAAGAATGCAAAGAACAAAATGCGAGCTGCGCATACGATCTGCGCACTGCGCAATAATATCTCACAGACAGGCAGACGACTCTAGTAGCCCAAACACCTAGATATATAAGATAACGGCATTAGAAACATCTTATATTGATTATAATAATCGCATAAGAAATTATCGTATTCCTATATGCATGTTCTTACGGTGCAAGTAATCAGACAATCTAGGAGTAAATTGAAAGGTTATGTTGTTCTAATATAGCATAGCACTCGAGCGTTATCTGCTTAAAGGGAGGGATGTCTCCGTAGAAACATTTCTTGAGGAAAACTAGTTTGTATTCAGCCTGCACATGCGGAAAACAATTCATGCAGCCAACATCTTCACGTGGGTTTGAACTCAAATGAAATTGCTGATATTCAGCGATCTTAACCACTCTGCCACTGGTAGGCTTTACAAATCAAAGATTCATGGTTCAACCCTCAATAAGGAAACAGCTGATTTCTCTTGTTTTCATGTCCAAAAATATCCCTCTTTACAGTAGTGCAAATGTTTATTATAACTGATATTTTATAAAATTAAAGTTGCTTAATAAATTAAAAAAGAATCATATTTTCTTTCATAACAATGAAACCCCTTTGGTTTCCACTAACAATTTTTAACTTGTAACGAAAAAAAGATTAAATGTAGGAATCAAGTATATTAATTTTAAGTTAAAATTTAATCTGACAAATATTAAACTATAGCAATTGGAATGATAAACTAAGGCAATTATGCTGCCCGAAATGACAGCAGCACTGAGTTGGCGATTTGCTAAGCCGTGAGAATGATTAATATGAGATCAGCATTAATATAACCGATCGCGAAGAATGAATAACTTATATTCATTTGTAGTGTGAAAATGTATAATTCTGTAAACTTATCGCTTGAGGTTTCACACAGTTTTGATCTTTTATAGAGATGATTGTCTTTGAAAGGTCATGTTCAAGCTGATGTTAGTTTATGTCTCCAAAAAACTGGTCTCTTTCAGAGGTAGTTGTCTCAGTGATGGGAAATAAAAAATACAGAAAGAATAAAATGAAACTATGGAAAGGTAATTTTCACTTAATTCCTTTGTTTATCATTAATGGTTCTTTATTTGCCATTTACCTATTCACCATTGGCGCTTTACTTTTACCCCAAAATGTAAATAAAAAATAAATAACATCTACAAAGAAAATTGTCATTACAAATAATTCTGAAATAAAAGAGATTAATATGTAAAGACATTAGGTATTTTTTAAAACAGAAGAACGAGCAACGCCTTTGCCGGGAATCGAGTGACGGACCTCACGGTTACGCGTCGAGTGTGCTGACCACTACATCACGAAGGCATGCGAAGAAGGCGGGAGAAATGTTTTGCAGGAAATTTGATTTGAGGCAGGAATTTGCGATTTGAGGCAGGAAATATACTCCCTCTTTTAAAGGACAACTGGGGTTTGGGGTCCCAGTCGCCTAATCTGGGGGTGGAGAATCATCAGCCACCACCTTTTTAGTTCGGGCGCCACTGTAGAGGATTTCCGAAGCAGGAAACTGAAGAAATGAGCAACGCCCTCGTCGAGATTCGAACCACGGACGTCTCGGTTACGCGTCGAGTGTGCTGGCCACTAAACCACGAAGGCATGCGAAGAAGGGGAGAGAAATAACTTATAAATATATATAGGTTATTTTTTTAATAAGGTTCGTTTGTAAATGCCATTTGAAATTTTGCGCTTATGTGAGAAGCCGTGCGCAGGCTTCCGGCATTCTTTGCGCAGAATCTGACGTCATTTGCAGCCATGTCTGGACCTTGTAAGAAATATGAGCTTTTTATAAGATCCATGCATTAACGGTGCCTCGTAGTATGAGGTTAACATTTTTAAAAAAATCGAGCAATCCGTTGTACGATGATGTATGGACTGTCGGTTGTTAATATCAAGAAAAATGAAAGTTACGATATTCATTGGCAGATGTGGGAAATATACAGTGCCAATGCAATGTAAAACGAGATTTTTCAAGCGAACTGGGAAAAATGCCCATAAAGAATCACGGTCTAGTCGACCATTTGTAAACAAGCACACGCGATTTGAGGCAGGAAGTTGAAATTCCAATTCCTACAAGCCGGGGATTTGTGCAAATGGCTTAAATGAGAACAATTTATAGGGAAGTGAAAACAACAGTGGTTAACTGGTTATTATCACTGGCAGCGCAGATCTGTTAGAAAGATATCCAAAACTCATTGTTCGTTATAATAAATGTTCCATAACAACAAAAGAGTTACGTAGAAGAATTGTAAGCAAAGTTAGAATTAAACGATCTTTTAAAAAACCTTATTGCGTTTTATTGCAAAAAGTAATATTTCTTAACCCCCGGAATATGCTTATTTTTTACTTTTAAAACTAGTAATTACCATTTTCAATATTTACTTATGAAATTATTTGAAAAAGCTGAAATGTTCTCTTTCCAATCCACTAACATTAAAAATGTCTAAATGAAACTTTTCATTACATTTCAGAAATTTGCTATAATTTGGGCTAATTGACAGGAAATCAAAAATTATATTAAATTGTACCTTAAAATTTTCAAGAACGTATCAGTTTAGACTCATAGTGTAATCAACTTTTAAAGTAATCATAGTGTAATCAACTTAAAGTAAAATTAATCATAGTGTAATCAAATTAAAGTACGTATCTTGACTTTGAATACTGAAGCAAAAATCATGAAAAGCTACCTATTCATCATAGTTGAACGACGAAAATGAGCTTCTCCGTGAAACACTTGGTTCGAATTCCAAACCCAAGCTCTCTGGGAACATTTTTTTATATTTAAAATAAAATTGATTATTTTAGAAAAAACATCGTACTTTAAGGGGAGTAACGGAAAACCGTTGCATTTTTATAAAAAGTCTGTTTTTTACGCTTATTCCCAGATGCATTATCTCAAATTAAATTTTTGAAGACCAATAATAATATTTTTCGTGAGTAAATGTATGTCTATTTGCATACCTTCCGGAATATACCATACGGAATAATTCAGCAGCAGTTCATTCTTACGTGTAAAATACAAGAAAATTTATGCAGCAGTTTATTTCCGTGTTGATTGCACATTGCATAACTTTCATTACATCTCCTTATTAATATTTACTTACTAGCTTTCATTAAATTAGTCACCTAAGTGTCTATTAAATGGTCCAGGAAAGAGCGCAGAAGTTCATAGCCTCATAAATTATATCGTAACATTACAATTCCTCACCTCAATTTAAGCTTTCGTAAGCTAGTAATATTGCTAACCTTTGTATAGCTATTCTTTTTTTTTAGTATATTATTTTTATGCTGCCGTAACCATATGATGACTTTGTAATTTCGCTTTTAATTTTTGCCGTATTACTTTTCTGATTTCTACGGTTTCGTAAGAATTCGCTTCTTAAGTGTTTCATAGTAATTAACATAGTTAAGCTTTTGGTGTGAAAATTCTTCTAAGAATGGTTCAAAGCATTATGAATATTCAGCACATTTAAAAGTGAATAAGTAAATGATTTAAATAACCTAGCTATTCGCCTTATATATCAACTTATGCAGGTAATCAAACTACACTCATGCCCATAAATTAAGGATAATGCAAAATCAGGCAAAGGAAGAGAAAGAAGCAAAACAAATTTGACTTATTTGTAAAGCTTATTTATTAAACAAAAGGTAAAGAGCTAAAAAAAGATGCTATATGTTTGATATTATTAAAAAAATTAGCGATTTTTCCTCCCTGGAGCAAATTACAAAAAACCAATATTACATGGTTGTTATGATTGTTAATACATTATACGTCTCCCAGACGATGCAATACAGTCCGTACAAAGCCTAGGCATGCTGAGTATCAAATTATCGATCTGATGTTGGAGGATATTACACCATTCAAAAAGCAATGCTATCCGAAGTTCCAGTAGACATGTAGGAGGAGGTTGACGGGCTGCAACTCGTCGGCCAAGCATCTGCCACATATGCTCTACTGAATTCAAGTCCGGTGAGAATGCTGACCAGTCCATACGGGTGATATCCTCCGATTGAAGGCATTCGCTTACGATGTTTGCACAGTGAGGACGGGCGTTGTCATCCATAAACACAAATTGTGCGTCCATGGCGTCCCGAAACAAACGTACATGTTGTTCCAGAAAGACGTCCCGATAGATTTGGCTTGTCATGGTTCCAATTTGAACATGCAGGTCAGTTCTGGAACCCAGAATAATTCCACTCCAAACGAGCACTCCTGCACCACCGTAACGGTGTCGTTCAATGATGTTTTCTTGGTGGTAACGGGTATCTGGAGCTCTGCATATGAAAGTCCGGCGAAAATCAGACTGCAAGCTAAACCTGGACTCGTCGGAAAACATCACACAAGCCCACTGCTGCGGTGTCCACAATTCATGCTCTCTACTCCACCGCAGGCGACAGTGAATTGCAGTAAGTGGAATGCATCTGACAGGTCTACGAGCATATAGACCAAACTGCCCTAAACGTCTGTACCCGGTCTGCCTTGAAATTGTCGTACCAGTGGCTGTCCCCCCGGGGGTCGACGCAGAGTACTATGCGAGGCTACTGGCTAGGATCTGTACCTAGGCAGTCTCAACCACGGGGGTATAAAATTTATGAACTTGGCAGTTCCCGATGGTCCATGGGGTAAGTCTATACTTGCTCTTCATGGGCCGGGTGGTGTTAGTCCCCTCCACCAGGGTATTGGTAGCCAAATAGCAAACTGGGCCATTGAGAGTCTGGTCACTGCTGTCCTTGGTATTCCATGTAAAGCCTAAGGAGAGGGGCATCCCGTGTAGTGCTGGCAGGTAGCCTCAATCAACGGCCAGTCATCTTTCCAAGTTGTTATCTCCCACCCCGCCGTGGTCTCTGACCTTTGGGACGGTGGTCTTAGGCGGCCAGTTTAGCGGTGGGTAGATTGAATTCGTTAAAATGGCTGAGGCTCTCCGAGATGTGGGCTCCAGGACTCGGCAGAGTATTATTTCCATCCTTCGTGGGTGGCTGACTGATGCTGTGTATCAGTATGTAGTGCCATTAAGTTGGCGGAACAGGTATACAATTAGTTAGTACCAGTGGCTGAAGAGAGTTGACGAGACAGGTCTGAGCCCTGGGCAATTCCAAGTTCGTCTGATACTTCCAGTTGGGTAGGCCCACATTCCAGACGGCTGATAATTCTACCACGTAAAATATCATCCAAATGCGTCCTTTGTGTCATAACTATTCGGTTATTGCACTGAAATGCTTATAAAGCGCCTGCGAATAGTTTTACTTCTTTGCCTATATTCCTTATATATCACTCTCTTACACTCTTGTCATTGCGACGTACCATTGCTGTCATCTGGTTACTTCCTGAAATTTGCATATGATTCTTGAAGATGTGTGCAGTGATTTTACAGGTGAGATATTTATTTTAGAGTTCGATTTCCGCGTGACTCCGAATTATCTTTAATTTGTGGACATGAGTGTATTTTTGATATCTTGTAATAGATAAAGCGAAAAGGAAAAAAATGTGGGGAGCATGGACGCATTTAGCTGGTCAATGTTTGTTTAAAGTTTAATAATGTTAAAGATTCTTTAACATTATTAAACTTTAACATGAAAATTTATACGAAGGTTTTGAGTAATTTCATGAGTTAATTCATGTTTTGACTTTACTGCTCATTGTTGGGAAGAGCTTGAGTTACGTTGTAAAATAACACAAAATTATAGATCCACCTTCGTTTAATCTGCATTTAATAATATTTACTTATCATTTAATTTCGTTCAGTCTTCATTTAATCTTATCGTCAAGTCTCAAAATGTTAAAAATTAAGAGAATTTGCAAATCATATCTATTTTTAAGAAAAGGTATTAAAGCATAGGTACTAGTTACGCCTCCAAAGAATTTTGTAAATATTCAGATTCGAATACATAAGCGCACACCGTGCCTGTCTAAAATACTGTGATTGTGGAAGGGACTGTGATTGTATGCCCGTAAGTGGTTTTGGGCGATTTGTGTACTCGTACTCCTTCACTACATTAGTCGTGTTTCCCACAATAGTTGGGAAAATTTTAAAAGGTGTTGGGTAAAACGAATAGACACAAACGTATGGATGACGAAATGTCATACAGAATTGTTTTTAGATTGGAAACAAGACAGTTACAAGAGTTGTAAGGTTTTAGTTTAAACTAACAAAGTTTTATGTTAATTTCTCTTTCCTGTGAGCTCTTATTTCAACTTCCCTTTAGAATGAGCGTGCGTTTCAGCTTTATGCTAATTTGATATGGAGCCAAGTTTAGTATTTAAAGGTTAGCAAGGAACTTCTCAGTGTGAGATAGCTTTTAGTCTCATATCACTGCGGCTCTGTTCGACGTTCGCCTGACTAGCTAGTACTTAAATTCTAAGCCTTAGAGCTGTTACGCTATTACTTGTTGAGGAAATCTAAGTGCGTTAGTATTAGTCAAATCTTGTTACGCACCATTGATCGTTTAGCATAGAGGCCAACCTCGCGTTTATAGCTCTGAGAGCAACGACTACTTAATTTCTACTCACTTTATTTTAAATTATTTGATTGTTCAGTTTAGATCCAAGTGCTGTCATTATTTTCTGTTATCCCTTTCGAGTTGGGAAGTGACTGTAAATAGTAGTTTAATAAAAGGGTAATTTTAAACCCTCCTTGCGTGCAGTTATTCTACCACTTCCACTGAACATAGCTGCATTCAGTTCCCTGTTCAAGATCAGGACTTCAACACTATCACGACCATGTTCGCCAAAAGTATGCACAGAACACTCAGTCCTGACAGTGTAGGTGGCTACAGAGGTCGATGTAAAGTCCATTTTAGTCTGCAATTTATGGAAACGGTTTCAGAACACTAGATCATAATCGAGAAGGCCTGAACCAAGTGGACCAAGATCCACAACGACAAATGACGATCGTTATTTTTCACTTGGCGACACGGTGCGAACAACTTTAATTTGGTCTGCTACAGCAAAAATACAACTTTAATTTGGTACTGCTACAATATTACAACTCTCACGCGAGCTGTATGCTGCCACTGGAACCGGAGTTCACGGTTTACAGATGCCGGAAGGCTTCATGAGGTAGGCTGTATGCCAACAGAACTGCTGTTTGCATCCCGATTACTGCAAAACTCAAGACAGCGCATTTAGCATGGTGCAGACAACACGCATTTTGGTTCAGACCTTAGCGGAGCACCATGCGTTTTACAAATGAGTCAAGATTTGGCCTGAACACTGATTACTGACACATCTGTATATGGAGAGAGCCTTAAACATGATACCCTCCCTCCCATCATCAAGGAATAGGATCATTACAGTGGTGGAGATGTAATGGTTAGGGCAGGCATTATGTTCGACGGCGACACACTCTGCGACACACATGCGAACTCTGCATGCGTTTGAAAAAGACTCCCTGAATACTGTAAGGCATAGACAGAAGATCGCAGAGACCTATGTTCGACTTTTCAGGGTTTTTAGTCCTAGATTCTTGTTAAAGGACGACAGCCCTCGTCGACATAAGGTTCAGATGGTCGACGGTTAACTAGAAAATGAGTGCCAGAATACGTAAAAGAACAATTAACATAATTGTTTCCGATACTGTGAATAACCGTCTACGGACCTGTATTTTACCTAATGAAATGCAAAAGAAATAATTCCCTTATCTGTTAAAAACTAATGTGCTTCTTCTTGAAATGTACACGAATTTCCATAACATCAAAGCAGAGATTTATTTACACAGAAAAAAAATTTCTCCTTTTATACTCAGTTAAAGAAACAGGGACATTATCTGAATTCTACACTCAGCAAACATTTTATCAAAATTCCATCAACTCAGACTGAAAATGATTTTTCTAACAGTTCCCATCATATTTTTAATAACATTGTTTTCACAATATTAAAATGAAACTGAAAAGTTAAACGTGATATCAAAAAATATTATTGTGCGTGAGGATATTCGCCGCAGGAACTGGCTAGCCAGATTTCCTGACCTTAACCTTATAAGGAATGCCTGTAACGCATTTGAGAAGCAGTTTCCTCTATTCATCCCCATCCAAGAACCATCCCGGTGTTGAAAATTGCCTTGCTGCAGGAGTGGGATCGACTGCCACAGGGAAGCCTCAACTGCCTTCTGTCCAGTATACTGTCACGCTGCGCGACCTGTCTGGCTGTGAGAGGGGACCATACCCCATATTAGACTCATTCTCAATTTATCAAAACGGGGGTTTTCGACATCCCCGTACTATGAGCTTTAATCGTTTGTACATAAAATGACTTTTGAATTGTACGTCTCTTTCTCTGTAATAAATATATATTTGTGACAAATTTGATTAAAATCTGTCCATTAGTTTTTCAGAATTTCGAAATAATGGGCAAATTATCTTACTTTTGTGCATGAGTGTATATACAGCTTTAAATTTAGATGTATTTTATTCTTTTTAATTCTCCTATTATCATTCCCATGCAGTTCAAATCGTAGCGAATTTGCCAGTTCTCTAAAAACCGACTAAATAACAGTAAGGCCGGGTAAACTGTGCCCAGATAATATGACAGTAGCGAGTTTCACTTTTTCCCTTATTCGTTGGAAAATCGGAGCTTATTAGTATTTATTAAACTGTAAAACGCTTTAGTATGCGCTCTTTTCTTGGTAAGTATAATAGTTTAGTCAATACGCAAAAAGTCTCTCGCATGTATAAACAAAAATAAATTCTTTGTTTAGTTTTTGTGCAATGATAATAAAATAAGACTATAGGTTTGAATACAGGATTATGTAAAAGAAACATTGCTTTAGTCTTTTATTTTAGTTCAAAGAGAAATGAGTTGTGTGTTTAGACAAACAAATACAATTTTGTTCAAAAAAGAGTATTTTGTACTTTTGTTTACGAGAATAGATACATTTTGGTTTAAAATTAGGCAAAAATACAACGTTAGTTTGGGGTAGATTTTAAATATAAACTGCATGAAGTCCGAAAGCGATCAAATATATTCTCTTCTTTATAAACAAAAAATATTTGCCTCTTCTAATTATTTTGCTCAAGAAGTTGGAATAAAAGTGAGGGAATGTGTCTGATCGCCCTTGAAATGGATTTTATTCAAAACTTACTCCAAACTAAGGTTGCTTGTTTTCGACTTAATCTTAAATTTTATACTGGCGTATTACTCTTCCATTTGATATTTTAGTTTATTTAATGCATAATCTTTTTTAGAATACAATACGATAAAGAAAAGCAAAAACGTTCTGTCTCCGACATTGCAAGAAAGTGTGGCAGCTGCGGGTTTTAAACTATTTCCTTAAATAACAAAGTAGATGAAAAAGAAAACTTGAAACTTTTTTAAAAGAAATACCGTTTTGACTGGAAAGATAAGCAGTAACAAATAGCTTAAGAAGAAAAACAGAGCTAAGGCAAAGTTATCCTTAAAAGTGAAGCAAATCACGGGTTACCAAAATCATTCAAAGACCAAAGCAACAATCCCTAAGCAGAAACCTCAAATAGTGAAACGCAGACACATGTCTCTATTTAGACACATGGCAGTATGTCAGCCAAGTTCCGAACAGAGGGAAACGAAAACAGCGAGACACCGGCCATGTGTTACCTGACATGAACCATTTCCAGCTACTTTTCACCTCTCCATTACTCAAAAACTGTTAGAAACAAAAACTTGTGATTTTGTATATTAAATAAAGTTCCCTTGAACACTTAGAATCCCAAATTTCATTTATCTACCTCTTAAAGTTAGGAAATTATTAAGGCCTGAATGCCATTTTTATCACTCACTAACTGACTCACTCATCAAATCTAGACCACTTCTAAATGACTTCGATACTTGAAATTTGGTATCAAGGTAGATAATTAGACATATACAAAGGAAAAAATCTCAAACTTCAAAAAGCTGCATTATTGCGGAGATTAAACCAAGTAATAGTCATAAGGAGCATTTGACAACGTCACCAATAAATGGCGTTGCACCAACCGCCAGTTTCTGCGCCATACAGATGCTAATCGACTTCGCCGAAAGTGAAGAATGAAAACCTGCTTGTAATGGAGGAAATGATAGCACAGAGGTAGAATGCAGGACTGGCTGGTTTTTCATTTTGGTAATGGGTCCGGGCCTACGTGCAACGCTAAACCAATAATTCAAATTTACGTAACTAAACAGACGCCACATGCAAATAAAACAACAGAAAATAAAAACATGAAACAGCAATCTATACTTTAAAGTAAGACTTGTACATTTATATTGTTTTCTAATTAAAAATAGCTGTTTAAACTTATTGTTTACATTTTTACGTACCTTTAAAAAGCGATAACTTCGAAAACTACATTATTATCGAGATTAAACTAATTACACTCATGGGGAATGTCGATAATTTAATAATTAAGATATTGCTAGTAAAAAGAAACCAATGCAGCGTAAACGCAACATTTCCGTCGTTATGGAAAATATAGAAATTGCTAATAGAAATAAACCCGTGCAGCGTAAACGCAAGAGAAAGAAAATAAAGGGCACGTATTTGTTTTGACGCTTTTTCACTTAAGAGTCTAAAAAAAATATAAGCTTTAATTTAGCTTTTCAGAAATTAATAATACTATAACAACAATATAAATGTGAAAAAGGAGCCAAGTTCCGACTACACTGAATGTCGTTTCTCCCGAATTTGGGTTCTTTTTCCCGTTTATGTTGCTGTTATGATCCAACTAACACAAGACTGCTCACAGACTTTAAAGTATATATTTTTTCAAAAGAGGGTCAATACTTCTGGAGGCATCGAGAGAACTCGCACCTAATGTTTCAAAAATGTGCCCAGAACTCCGCCATATTGGCGAGACATTGCTAAATGTCACCAAAGACTAGTAGAAATGTTCCTTCTCAGATCTCCGGTTCTGCATTAACCTATCCTTGCAATTAATCTCAGGTGATTGAGAGTTAACAACAACTTCAAAATTAAATAAAATACGTAAATGCTGTAAACATATAAATAAATACGTAAAAACACATGACAATACAAAAAATTTAAAGATAAATTAAAAACAAAAAATATTAAAATATATACAACAATGCGCATTTGCATTATGTAAAATAACATTTTGATTATTCGTGTTTTCTGATTTATATATAGGCTTTTGTCATAAAAGCTAAACTCAGTGGCGCCAGCCCTAGTGGGCCATGACCTGCAATGCCCATTTTCCGGTTTCTTGAGCTTTGGGCCCCAGAGTGCATCAGCATATGCCGTGAGCAAGTGGTCAGTTTGTCGGTTTTAGTTCGGTGTTTAGTCCCCAAGCAAACTTAGTACTCATTTTATCGACCCACTTAAGAGATAAGGCTACTCAACCCGAGAATCAAACCTCGGACCTGTGGTGCAGCAGCGCGACGCGCTAGCCACTTCGCCACCGGACGATAGGCTTCCACTATAGCTAAACCTTATATTTTCATTTCTATTTTCTATTATACCTTAACAGCAAACGTCTTCTTTACATGAAATTTACTTGCATGCTTCTAAAGATAGTAATGCGATTCAGAAAAACAAGAAATTAAACAGAAGGAAAGAAAGGATATAACAAAATAAAATTTTACTAGCTCATAAAATTTAACTTGAAACATTATAATTAAAAATACAGATAAGTAATTAAAAGAAAAATAAGCAAATATGGTAACAAAAACATTTGATATATGCCTTTCTGTACACGAACGCATCGATAAAACTTGAACTGATTCCGTTCATAAAATTATCAGACTAATTGATCAATTACTAATGGAAATTTCGAAAATTATCATCGAAAGTTTATATATTGAATTGCCCACAGTTTGTAAAACTCGTATAACTGAAAAAATAGGTTTTTATTCAAACATTCAAAATATGCATGAAATTCAAATATTCTGAGACGTCGTATGAGCATTGCTCGTATACAAAATTATATTGGAATAAATGCACCTAAATATAAGAAAAAAAGAACTTTAGAATAAATAAATAAATCTACGATCATCGAATGCATCCCCTTTCGCATCCGGCCGTTCCCCCATTTCCCTGGAGGCAAGGGGATGAACCGGTTCGAAACCCTAACCGGTCATGCGAACCACAGAAGAAAGCCTCATGCAATATACAGTTACAGTTATTTATACTAAAAAGACCCAGGGCACGGGGTACGCCCATTTTTCCTCTTCATAAGTTATGAATGATATATTGTGCTTCTTTCCTGTTTTGGGGACACTTATCATTTACCTAAATTTGCATAAGTTTATACTCCTACAGAATATCAATCCCAATGAATAAGATGCGAAACTGTTCATTCTTTTATACAAAAGGAAGCTATGTTAAACGAGAAAAAAAAAGGTACATGATATGAGTAAAATTTGAACAAAAGAAATCAAAATGATAGAATGGTAATCGAAATGTTACATGAAAAATAATATATCTCCTTAAATTAATTGAGTTTTAATATGAAATTAATGGAAACCAATGGGATATTTAATACATAATGCACTCTTTCGAAATTAATAATTATTTCTATTTTCACAATATGTTTTCACTTGCATTCGTTAATTCAATAACGTTAACTGAATAATAATAAATTAAGTATTTTATGATATCCGTAACTGATTCTACGTTACAGTCAATGAATACATTAAAGATACTGTTACGAATTTTTGCATCTAAGTAAACAAATTTGGTGAAATTATATATGAAATTGCAGTTTCTAGCCCAAAGGGACGTTACCCTAGAAGGGCTGTTAGACTCGAAACGGAATTTTGCGTCGAATCACTATAAACGGCTGTATCACTTTTCAAATTGTTGCCACTAAATATTACCACCCTGTATCATGTTTAAAGAAATTTAATAATGAAGAATCTGCATGAATGTATGTATGTATGTTTTTCTCACCGTGAAAAAACAGTGATATCTGAAGCCATCAAATTTTGAATAACGTAGTCCTCCACCTGAATATGGGAACTCAGAAGCCCGAATCTTGAATTTCTAATTTGTTTTATTATCTATTTCGCATTTTTTAAACTTTAACGAATTTTTATTAAGAAACCCAATGATTTCAAAGCGAGCAGTGGCAACCCACTGTACTGAATAAAATATTTTTTCTCTCCAGCGCGCAAGACTGTCTACCGATAGACAGTCTTGCACGCTTAGAATTTCCATTCTAAAGATATTATGCTGCTTTTCAATATATTTAACCCAAATGCTCTAGAAATGCGTATGTATGTGCAAATAAAAAAACCACTTCTTTGGTCGTAATATAAAATTTGAACGCCTTCAGACTTTTTTTTTATATTTTTATTTTATATTTTTAGTATTAGTATGAAAATGTGATATCCAAAAAAAATTTTTGGGGTGTGTGTGTGTGTAATGTAGCATGAAAATCTGAAGAGGCGATGCTTTGCCGGAAAAGTAAGAACACCAGAGCAAGTCTATTTAACATTGGGTAAATGGCTATCTCGATAGTTTGGCGGATATCGCAAAGCTGGCGACGTTTCGCCAGATTTAATGTGAAGTCGTCAAACGTGGCAACTATTTGGCTATATTTTGGTTCGGTCCCTGTATCACTGTAATGTGTACTGTAATTGAATAACTGTAATTGATTCCATATGTAGCTGTAACCGTATCCGGCCCCCATATGCTTTCCAGTAACTTCGAGAAGTACTAGAGATTTCTCGACCGCTGGGAGAAAACTGAATAAGACCGGAGAGATGATTAGTTGTTAGTTCAGAGTCCACTACGAAGTACTAAGATATCTCTGTATCTCTGTGTTAGCTTCGCCTTTCCATTGTGTTGTGTTGAACTTTTTTAGCTGTTTGATGTGTAACGAAAATAATGCGCAAAATCTATTATTTCATTGTACCAATAAACTTTTACTTTGTAATTACTGTACGCAGCATTTTTTCCTGATTATTTTAGTGTTTTATTTCGGAGTTAAGGATTTGAATGGAATTACTAAGAGTTTCTCCCCCCCTTTTTTCAGAATTGATTTACTAAACATCTTTAACATAAATATTCGATGCACTGGCTTGTTCCGTTTGTAAGTTATAAGTACAAACGGAATAACTTCGTATTTTAGCATTCTTTTAATTAGTTGGCCTGTACAAAATTTAAAGCAGAGCATTTCATAACATGATTTTATATTGAAATGTATCTCTGAGAAGTTAGATAAAATAATCGATTAAATTAAGTTGCCATATAAAAGATAGTATCGTTATCTCAGACTTGCAGGGTGAAATTTTAAGACAAAAAGACTAATAGACAAAAGAATCTCAAACCAGGGATAAAACGCTTGCTGCTGTTATTGGTATTACCGAAATTTATCTGTAGACGCAGCATAAATTTTAAGAACATATAAAGTAAATTAGCCCAAGAAAAATCTGAAAATAATACATGCTCTTGCTGTAAATAAACCTAAATCTTTGGCGTGATCTTCCCTAAATTATATATTTTTAAACAGCAGTTTTTTAAATGCAGCTTTATGCATTTGGATTTTCTCTTGTTTTTAACGATAAACTCAGAATGCAATTACTATATCTGAAAATAGTATTATAAGGTATTTCTCCCGCCTTCTTAGCATGTCTTTGTGGTCTAACGGCCAGCACATTCAGCGTGTATTCGAGAGTTCCAAGGTTCGAGTCCCGGCCTTGCTCATTTTTCACGTCTCCTGCTTCGAAATAACCTAATGTCTCTACAGTGGCTCCCGAACTAGAATACAGGTGGTGGATGATGATTCTCCACTACCAAGATTTGGCGATTGTGTCCCCTAATCCCCGGTCGCCCTTTAAAATGGAGTGTATGTAAGCTATTTCTCCCACCTTCTTAGCATGCCTTCGTGTTGTAATGTCCAGCACACTCGGCGCGTATTCGAGAGGTCCGAGATTCGAGTCCCGGCGAGGGTATTGCCCATTTTCACGCCTCCTCCTTCCAAATAACCTAATGTCTCTATATTATAATCACATGAATATCTCTCATAATTAGAATGAACAACAGAATTTACTTAAAATATTCGAGGATGATCAGACACATGTCTGAAATTTTGATGTACAAAATTGCAAAATGTTTTTACTTCTAAGAAGAGGGACTTGTGTATATTCAAAATCTAAGCCAAAATAAGGATTCTTTTTTGCCTTAATCGTCTTGTTTCACTTTGGTAGCATAGACTAAGTTCGACGTTAGAAGGCTGTATAGAGAATTATCCTTAAGTACGACAGAGTCACTAGAAGAGTGTAAAGAACCTTTTATTAACTCAAATTAAAGTTCACGAATGACACCGTGCTTACAAAAGCCAACATTTTTGGCTTAACTTAGAAAGGTAACAATCGACTTAAAATTAAGTGGAGTTAAGTTTAGCCGAACGTCTTCAAAGGTTACCTAACGCGCAATCTGACTCTGACTCGAAAGTCGGCGTAAACTAGCCTAATGGCAAGACGCGCTCATTGCCACAGAAATCTCAATCAAGATAACAACGTGGCCTTCAGGCAGGCAGAACACTCTCTAAATTCGCCTTCAAAATCGTTCAACTAAATACTAACTTCTTTCTACCTCATTTGAATGCATGCGCGCTAACTCATTTACTTTCCGGAAAGAAAGTGCGAGTTGAAAGAGCGATAGGAAAAGTTGCTTCAAAATAAAATTATGTAGTTTGTGTTTTCTTATGATTCTAACGGCAGTAAAAATTGAGGGAATTTACTGCAGCTCTTGAAATTATCAAGAAATATTTTTTCATTTAGCTCTCTTTTTGGAGTTAAAACTATCGCTAACTCTAATACAGATTTGTTCTTTTTATTTGGTCTAATTTTAAAAAAAATTACCTTTAACAAAGTCAGTGCTTGTATTCGTATTCATAAAAAAAGGATTTAATCAAATATCATTTTATTGTAATTTATTTTATTCTTCCTGCATTTGAAAATGATACTAAAATGATGCAAATACCATATTTACTCGAAAACAAGACTCCCTTGAATACAAGGCTCGATGCTCCTTACGATTTAGGACAGATTTTCAGATAAGAATTAACGAGGAATTTTATTTTGTCCTGCAAGGATTCTGAGAAAATAATCTTAGTTTTTTTCTCCCTCCTTCAGAATTTCTTTAAAATTCTAATATAGTTAGCTACGGGCATGACGTGGTTAGTGATACATTGCTACCCACTGTTTCCGTATATCTCTGACCAGAATAGAGGATTTGGACGTAACTGAAGTAAGCCACTGAGCAAAACATGGATTGTTATAATTAGAGATTTTTAAGCAGTTTATCGCATAATAATTATCTATGTAGTTTTTTTAGAAATTGCAAAGTGTAATTATTATGTAGAGAAGGACAATTAAATTTCATCTGCAATTTCATTTATCAAATTAGACTATGAAACTCTACCAAATTTTATGGCTAACATATAAGAAAAAGAGGTCTTATTTTCGAGTAAATAGGACAATACTAATATATAAAGCTAATTTTATGCCAATTTTATATTAACGTAATATTCTCTGACGATCAAGTAATGTTGCATAATCTACGATCAGATAATGTTAGACAATTTTAAGTTTGATAGGGCCTGGGAAATAATAAGCCATATGAACGTCAACTGCAGAAAATGATTTAATTAATTTACACTTCGAAATAAGAGATCTGCTTAGAAGATGAATAAGAAATAATTTTTCAAAGGAACTGTACTTCATTCGAGTGGATTTATATGACTAAAATGTTATTCTTCTTTAGCCATGTAAGTCTGTTCTTGCAAAGCAGATGGGCAGACTGTGTATTGATTAACATGCTACTAACCCTCATTAATCTGTAAACAAATACTCGGGCTTTTGCTAGATATCATCGACCACACCCCTCCTGTGCCGTGCAACCGGTACGAAGGTTATTCATTTAATTTATCATAATGTTTTATTATTTTGTACATTTTATGTGATTAAAAGTCCCTAAATTATGAATTACGTAGAATTTGAATGTAGGGATGGATGAGAAACCAGAGTTGCTAGAAAAGGTCAACAGATATTGAAAGATTTCAAAACTCTTGGACAACATAATGTACATATATGTTTGTAAAAAAGGTTATGTGTACGTAATGCATATGTAAAAGTAATGTGTACGTAAACGATGTGTAAAACAATATGTACTTACATGTTTTTAAAAAACTGAATAATTAATCATAATATTTAATTGATTCAATAAATCTTGCACCCTTACATATTTGTTGTATCCAATCATAGATAATCAGCTGAAGAAAATAAATATATTTCGAGGAATATGCAAAATAATTACTTTTAGCCCCTTAGGATGGAACTAGAAATATTTTTTTTAGTCCAAAGGGAAGGACTATTGTTTTCGTTTTGCGATTTTGCGTTGGAAACATTAAAAATCTGAATCGTTTTTCAAACTGTTACCGCAAAACATTGCAGCTCTGTATTATATTTAAATAAATTAAATAATGAAGAATCTGCCTGAATATATGTATATTTCTCCAAATGTGATAAAACAACGATAACTAGAGCCATCCAATTTTGAATAACGTACGTTTCCACCCGAATGTGCGCACTGGAGGCCCAAATTTGGAATTTGCTTTATTACCTATTTCATATTTTGTAAGACTTTAACGAATTTTTGATGAACAAACTCAAGAGATTTAAAAGCGAGCAATGGCAACACTCTACGGGGAACTCCATCGCGTGGAACTGCGTATCCGAAATTCTAAAGATATACTCATTTTAAAATTATTTTCTAATATTGCTGTTGAACTGAATTTTATGGTTTAAGTGCGAAGAACATGATATTTAATAAATAAAGGTAACACACAAAACGTCAAAAAATGCCCCTTTAGACGTAATTTAAAATCTGAAACCTTTCAGTTTTTTTTTTTCTTTTTTCTTTTTTTTTAATCAATGGCAGGCGCTCAGCCGATTTCGACTTGCCACTACTAAGGCCAGACATGATGGTCACTTTATTATGTAGGCCCCTAATAGATGAGCCACTTTTGCCTCCTATGAAGGGACGGATACTTACAACCATGCTTTCTCTGGAATTCGAGCCCGTTGGTATCGCAGTCGGCTCCCCTAACCACTATATCGTCTGGGCAGCTCAAACTAGAAATATCAAATGCATAACTGTCGTTTAATTCCTTAAAAAGATTGAAGTCAGTTGGACTCTAATTATCTGAACTGCAACTATTCCGAATTTCAGGTATCCGGATCTGGGCTTCTATGTCAAGTAAAATTATTCTTGAGGACAATTTATTTTTATACTTATCTTTTTTCAGAGATTTAAACAGTGAGATACGATAATGCAGTATTTCAGAATTTTTAGAAGCTATTAAAGTAATTTGGATTAATGTGGAGGTTTTGTAGATCGTCCTAAAATTATTTGACAAATATTGGGTCGTTCCATAAAAATGCGATTTTTTTTCAGTTGAAAGAAAAGTCGGAGAGGGCTTTTCTAGCAAGTTGTTGCTAACCTAAATTACCAGCAAGAATTTGCCATAAAAGTACGTAATAGTTTTACCTTGTTCTTATTTTCGGTGCATGTTCTGAATAGTGCAGTTTGATTTGAATAGTTATTTTTTCAAAGCTAAACTGAAGTTACGAAGCAGCATTATTCGGCATATTTTGCTCTATGAGTCCAGTTAAATAATTAGTAATATAAATATTTATTCAATATAGGACGATCGTAAGACAAGCGCCAGCCAATGTCGACAGTGATTCTAGAAATTCTGAACCAGAAACTACAACCTAGAAGACGAACTTCTTCCTGGAAGCAAAGGATGAAGGACAATATTTTAGATCAAACATGAACTTGAATTTAATTTTGAAGTACGAAAAGGTATAAAAAAGCAGATTATTTAGGGGATTACGCAATACGTAGACAATAAATCCGCATCGAATTTTGCTTTTTAATTATTTAAATTTATATAACATAATTTTTCTTTTCACAAATTTCAAATTTGATGGCTATGTGAAGGGCACTGTTAAAGGAAGGGAATTATAACATTGAATTCAGAGCTAAGAAAAGACTGTCAATATTCCAATCCTATTCAGGTGAGCCAATAGCTGAATACCCAAATTCAGATTTTCAGCAAGTAAATATTTATTACCATAGTTAGAACAATTCGTCAGAAACAAAAACTGCAAAAAGTATCGTGATATTTTTTAATTTGTGATAACTGTGAAGCAATTTTTCGGTATTAATTGCAATTACTCTTTGAAAAGCTATTTTTCATATTGAATGAGATTCTTTCGTAACTATAATACCATGATACCTGTATTTGTAGAAGAATGCTAAATGATAAAATATTCCTTTGCTTCTTTTATTAATATTTTCAGCGTGGCTGTGAGGAAATGTAACTGCACATATGGCCGGTTTAATATTTCTGTTAGGCAATATTCACTGCTCCTTCGTTCTTTAAAAGCATGCATTATGTTTTCAAATTTCACAGTTTACGTCAACTAAGTATTATTTTAATTTTAGTTGAATGTTGTTAAGACATACCCTTTTTTTTAATAAAAAATATTTTCTTGTTTAGTTTAGAAATATAAAAATAAGGTTACGGGTTTAATTTTAAGACCTAAATAAATAAAAATTCATTTGATTACTTCAATTGCAAAAGTTTCAAGTTTAAGAAAATAAGCAATTATTTCCTTCCTTAATTTTGTTCAAAAATGTATGTTTTCTGAACAAAAATTTTCAAACTGTTTGCATTATATTTTAAGGAAATAAAACTATTTTATGTTTAATAATGTTTACTTAAATAAAATAAGAAGAAAATTATTTCACTTGCATTATTTAAAGAGCATTAAGCACATCATAAAAGAAAAGAATATCCAGTTATCCTACCGCGTATGATAGAATTATTCCGAGTATTTGGAGTAATAATACATTTTATTTCGCCAAATATTGCTAATCCAAGAAACAGTAAATTACGCTCAGGCTCAAAGTTATGAATAAACACATATATAACTTGTAATTGCTTGAAATTATTTCAGTATGCTCTTCAAGCATTTGTATTGTGAGATTACTGTAGCTTTGTAGGAACATAGTTCGAAAGGACTAATCTGGATATTCCAGAGCCCTTTTTAATGGCGGGCAATAGCTATTTTTAGGCTTTTGCCACTACTAAGGCTATTTTATTATTCGTTGGCCATTTTATTATGGGAACATCCGATAAGCGACCATCGTTACCTTCTATGAGGGGACATACAATTTACATCCATGCCTTCTCCAGGATTCAACCTCAGGCCCTTTTATGTCGTAGTCGGCTCCCCTAGCCATATACCACCTGGCACCTTTATCTCGTATAAAATTAAACAAATATGTCTTAGGTGTTACAAACTACTTTACTAAGTGGCCGCAAGCTTGCACCATCTCAAGAAGCTTCAACAGTAGCAGAAGTTCTACTAAGAAACTGGATTTCCTGATTTTTCGAGAAGACCAAACAACACGATATCCCACACAGCTCCAAGAGACAGAGAGGACTTTTAATAATTTCTGACTATTTCAGAGATATTGCTGTTCAAAGCATCAGCTGCATTACGTTTCAATGTTTACTTTGTGAATGTAATTAAGTGTAATTTACGGTACTTCATTTATTCCTTAGAGGATTTGCTTAATAACCGCTATTTACAGCTATCTATCTTGCTGTATAATTTTAGTAATTAAAATTAATTATTGAATTTATTATAATTAATTATAAAAACTTTCTGCTCGTTTGGAGTGATTATTTAAGGAGACATCCAAAAACTAGTAACTGGGAACATTATGAAGTAGTTCTTGTTGCAATATAAGTTCTGAATACAAGTACAAAGTACTTGAATGTGTTTGACATTTTACTTTTCTGTTTGCCGAAGATGGCGCCCAAAGTTTGTACTCTTATTTAAGCTAAATGTCATAAGCAAAATTGTTTGGTGTCTTCGATTCCTATTCAGTGCTTTGGTACATTCAATTCCGATTCCGGTCAATCAACGTTACTAGACACCCCAGTTCTGAAGACTCTACGTATCAGTAAACAGAACAACCGAACAAACCGGACAAAATGCAGCAAGTTCAACATTGTCTTGGCTTTAGCACGTTGACTGGGACGTCACCCTTATTCTGGTAATGGCAAAACTTCTGATCAGGCAGCGTCACCTGTATTCGGATGACGCTTATTTGAGTGCTTATGAGGTACAGTTGGTATTTAAAAAAATTGATTGGTGGAAGAAAATGATTGTTGCTGACAGCTAAATTCATTCCATTCACTAAACTGAATTGTGCTTTCTTTCAAAACAAACAATTCTTGTAAAATATGAATAGTAGTGTCTACACATTTATTATCACTGCATTTATCAGTATCCGAATCAGAATGTGACGACATAATTCGATGTGTAATTATCTCTCTGAAAAATCTCGGCTACTCCTCACAGCTACTATTCAAATTTTTGTGACTCGTAACGGGGTTCTTCTACACTGCTATGTGAGTCACTTAAAAATTGCTATTTTTCAGTGCAAAAATCTAGCGCAACAAATTTAATACAAAAGAAAGCTGATATGTACACCCCATGACTTCCTTGTACGGAATATTAAATTATACGCATTTTTCCTGCATTTCATTTAGACTTTGGAATTGAATTAAGTCTATTTCGTCGATAGCACATAAACCACAATAGAATAAATGCAACTCTTTAAAATTCCCTATATTTATTTACCATAGCGACACTCTGGCGCTAAGTTTACTTAACAGCGTTACATCTCATTCAATTTAAAACTCAGAATGCACAAAAATCATCTGAAGAATTATCTAATAGTTGCCACATGTTCTACTCAAATAATACGATAAATTTAAAACGATGTATAAAATAAATTAAACAAATAAAAAAGAAACAGTTTTTCACAGACGATTCAGCGCCGCTTACCTAATCAACATTAGCTACTCGTAAACATTCTCCTCTGTCCGAGACAGACTGGCGACAATATTTGGTGCTAATACGGAACACTTTCTTCCTCGAATTTCATTATAGATATGCTTCGCATTCAATTAATTCAGTTCTCACTTCGCGGCAAGGCAAAAATACATAAAAAGTCAAAATATTTTCATTAAAAATTAAAATGTCTAGAAAAACAACAAATATCAAGTATAGTTAAAACAATTAAAAAAACAAAATTACAGTTTCTACGCAAAAGCAAGCAATTCGGTCAGCAGGGAAGAAGGCAGAGTTTTCGCTGCATAAAACTAAGAGTTTCCTTTTGGTTCCACTCGTCAAAAAGACACTGAAGGTGCAGAAAGAATTAATTCACTATTTTGGTAAGTTTCAAATATAAACAAATATGGCTGCTATGGTAAAAAAAAAATTAGCCTAAGACGCACTTAAACAACTTTTAAATTGTTGATAATTGTACAAATATTGCATGCAGATTAATTAAAGGCATAAAAACCTTAACCGGAAGATAAGAATAACATAATTCAATCATTTTTAAAGCAAAAAATGCACAATTTACCAACCTATAACAATAAAAAAACTGAGCTCACTGAGGAAGTAACAGTCCTCGGAATTTTTCGTGATTACACTACTTCCTTTAATTCGTAGATGGAAGTAAAAATGTTAACTATTCGTCACTACAAAAAAAAATGTTTGGAAAAGAAGAAATAATTTTGAATCTAACACGCTTTCTTAGTAGATACTTCGTTTTTGAGGAGAAAATTTTCAACTGAATGAATGTCCCGAAGTGTTTTGTTCTATTCATTCTAACTCTTAATGTCATATACAACTGCCGCTTGTTATAGCAGAGCTTATGGCCTGACGGAGATTTTCTTGGTTAAGCTAGGTTGGCAGTCAACGTATTAATCAGAATTCCTGCGTGGAATAACTAGAATGCTGATAAAGTTTAAGAAACCTTCACTAAAAGAAACTGAAAGAAACCTTGACGTGAATTCGAAGCCAAAAGAAAACTTCTCATTATGATTAGCGTAAAGACACACGGGACTCTTTGTTGTGTCTAAAATTACAGGCAGTCCTCTTTTTAACTTCTTATTCTAGATAACTCTGCAAAATGTAAATTTAAGTAATAAAAACTAAAGAATCTGCATCATCACTTTCCTTCATCATTTCGTTGCAAATATCAAGGCATTTAATTACCTGAACTACCAGCCTCGATTTTAGAAAGCCTTTCCCTCGGGATTGCTAAAGTCTTGATTGGGAACCACTGTAATAAAACACTTCAAAATTTCTAAAGTAATTTTTTATTTTGTAAATTCTGACCGGAAACCAAATTTTTTCTATGAATTCCTAATATCTTCGAAATGTCTGAGTCTTTGATACCTTTTAGAAAAACCTACTTTTGTTGTTCTTCCATCGCGACTCCCGGGGACGCTCAGTGGAATGTGGGAAAATTTTCAGGATCACCGAACGGAGCTTCCAGCGTATTCCCTGGAGAACAACAAGAAGTGCTCCGAATTCTTAGATAGGGTATCCAAATTCTGTTTCGGGAAATAGAAGACGTGTACACTGATACAGATGCTGTTTTCTTGCCATTTTGTAAGTTACCAATACAAAAGTCATACATAATGGAAATACGGAGGAATCAGCACTCCGCTTTTTATAATAAAATTTATTGCGGGCAGTTTTGATACAATTATTATGAAATGGGACGGTTTGATTCCTTTAACTGATGGCTTCTAATGGAAACATTACGAGTCTTAAATTTGGAAAACAGAATAATTTCAATGAAGTAACAGTAATGCTTTACATTAGTCTGAAATCATAGGCAGTTTATGTTTTAAAATGGAAGCAAATATTTACAACAGATACATTTTTTTATTTAAATGAAAAGCTCATATATGTCAATGTTTAAAAAAAACCCAAACCTTTTTTTGTTTTGTTTTGTTTTTTGGCTTTCTTTCGATTTTATTACCATAGTTGAAGTACAACTGTTTCGGTGACGAAAAGGTGAGGTCTCTATGGGAAAAAAGCGAAAGCAGCAAGTATTGTAGATAGGCACTTTCTCGTATCTACCAGTTGTTCAAAACCTAAATGGGTTTATTATCAAAATCAACTTTTACCGTTAAGCCTCTTTTTTTTTAATTTTACTTGAACTTAATTTTAAATGTTGGTTGATTGCTAGTCTTCGCCTCTGAAATGTTTAAAGCCCAATTTGCTATACTGAAATATGCATTTCTGGGCCGAGAGAACGGATTGTATTTAGTATATACAGATGTTCGTTTAATAATTACGGATTAATACGGATCTGTATTATACATAACAGATGCTCTTTACAAAACACACGAAATCGTCGAAATGCTTCTTCTGGATTTTTGCACATAAATATAATTAGCAGTCCAAAAGGTAAATACCATGCTTTCTTTACCTTTCTTCTAATTCGATACAGTTAGTTACGTAAATTTCTTCAAACTTACTCATCCATATCTTTTGTTAAAAATGGAAAAGTTATGCTCAATTCACATACAACTTCAAATCTTATGAAAATGAGGAGTCGTTAGAAAGCAATGTTTATTATGAGTTGTAACTGTATTTTAAATATTACATAAAAAGTAAAATATTTTTTTCTATCATAAAGTTTCTTGCATTGAAAACTTAGGAATATCTCATTTTAATTATTTCGCCACAATTTAAAATATTCCTAAAGTTTTCAATATGTTTTATTCCTTTTATATCGTAATTAATAAAGGTAGCTACTTTATTTCTCCTGGTCGATTGGGCTTTAAGAAAATAAATCACATTTAAATGAGTATTTTATATTTGTATGTAATACTCATTTTAATCTTTTTCAGGTTTGTGCTTCGTTCATTGATTAATTTCTTTTATCAGCTACTTTTAAACAATTATATAGAGCTTAGTAATTCTCGTTTAATATTTAGAATAACATAAAAATTTCAATTTAAACACTATACTATTAAAAAAACTGCACAATATTATTTAACTAAAACCATTTAATAAAAAATGTCATGCAAAAGCTAAAATGTGGCTTGCTATTGAAAAATTAATGGAATTGCTTATAGACAAGCAATCAAGTTAAGAGATATTTTTTTTCTCTCATGTCCATTACATTGTAGAAAGCACAAAATCCTTATGCCTCGAGCATTTGTGTTTCCTCTTTGTTCATACCTTAAGCACTTCACTTGGATATTACCAATAATGTTTTATTTTTCTCTATGCATTACTTTTAATTATTTTGAAAAGTTGCTTAAAAATAGCAAATGAAATTTATATAATACAATTTATAACGATATTTTTTTTCTAATTTGCAGATATAAGAAAAGTTACAGTAAATTTAACATCTACAGTTTTACAATATGAAATGATCACACAAAATATTTTGAACTCAATGGGCTAACAGGTACGACTGTATTCATGTGAAATAAATTCTGATACGAAATTTTAATATTAACGTTGCACAATTGAAATCATTACGTTGTCTAACTGAAATCCTTACCTGTATAGAAATACAAGAATAACCGTGTGTTCTATTTTATTTTACATTACTACTGCTTGAGCACATACGCAAATTGACTTGTAGAGACTATTAAGTTTTTCAAATCTAGGAAACTTAAAAAAATATGCCCTCGCTCGGCTTCGATACCCGGATCTTTAACATATTAATATTTTATTATAATAAAAATTTATTATTTTGATAGTATTCTTATCACGCTATATAAAGTATAAAATGTTATGTAACATGCTTTAAAACAGGATTGGATTAGATACTGTTACGTGCTTTGTATACATGTAAGTAATTTTAGTGAAATTGTAGTATCTTTTGTATCATGAAATGCTTGAAAAAGCGAAGCTGTACTTAAAGTTACAGAGGCTTAAGGAAACTTAAAGTTACAGAGACAACTTTATTTAACATTGAGGTAAATGGGTATCTCGCTAAATTGGCTAGATGCGGCCATATGAGCATAATGATCAAGCCAGTGGCGGTTTGGTGAGTAATCTTTGCCTCAAAATTTGGCGAGAAATTGCCAAAAGTCCCCAAACTTGCCGACCATTTGGTGACATTTTGGCCCGTTCTTCTTTTATGAAAATAAATTTTATCAAGTCGTCATCGGTTCTGTGCGCATTCAATCCATTGCGAACCCGTAACACGCAACAATACTGCAATACCTTATAATGTTTTTAAAGCTTTCTCTCTATTGATCCCTTACTATGCATGCAAAGATTTGCTTAGTAAATTCTAGATCATTCAGAGAAAATTATTTGAAAATGGTATTATTAGTACTGGGTTACATATAAAACAACATCAGACCTTTAATAATAGGTTTAATTCATTTAATCTTAGGCTGGTTAATTCATGTTTTCCCCTAGACAAATCCATCGCCCTTTCAAATTTCAATCGATCTAACAAGTCTAACAGTTATGTGTTTAATTCTTTCTAACAAATGTCAGTTCCAGATTCGTTTTGTGACAAAAATAATCACAGAAGCAATTTTAACTCTTATAGCATACCCTTTAGAAAGAAAACAGTAAAGCGAAAGCCACGAGATACGTTAAATTATTAAAAAGCCTTTCCTGATATTGAAGATGGAAGAAGAGAAATAAAGCATTTTAGTGACAGGTTTAAGAGGACATCTTGACATTTTAAGATCAGAAAAAAGCGTCTAGCATTGTTAGCTGCGCGAAGATCAGGCAGAAGATTTCAGTGATAAATTTCCTATCACTTTATTTCTTTATTTTTGAAATAACATAAAGATGCCATCTGTTTGCTGTTCACTCTAAGACCTTTGTTTTAGATTTATAATTTTCTACAAAACAGATCACAAATATCAATAATAATGCTTTAAAATAAATGTATTTGTTCAATATCTTGCAATTAATAACTCTATTTGATATATTTTATAATTACAGTCTATGAAGTTGCAACTTAATTTCGCTTAAACCAAATTTAGCAATATTACTAAATTGCCCGACAGCTCTTCCTATCTTAATTAAATATAATTAAATATATATATAATAAAGATGTAAAAATTAATAAAATGTACTTCTGTTTATGAACATTTTAATACTATGAAGGAATCATGCGAACTAACTGAAATTTAGAAGAAATGCAAAACTAGTTATAATACGAAAATGAACAATTTCTCCTAAAATGTCGCGTTAGCCGTTTGAGGAGAGACCACAGTAGAATGTTAAAAGCAGCGTTTCTTTACCTTCCAGTAATAATTGATTCATAAAATGTCGCTGTGTCTCTTCGAACGGCAAAGGGCCCAATGTAAGCAATCCACACTGGTTGAACAGGGGCAACCAGCAATAATATGGACTTCTGCAACTTTTCAAAAATCTGGACTGTCAACTTAGATGGCTTGAGGAAACTCAAAGCATCCTCTAGGCACCGGTAAAAAAATTTTCTTGATGAAGAAATTGCTACAAAATTTAAATGAGCATGTTTAATTTCTCCATCAGGAATAGCACAAAAGACTTAATCATAATCGTATGGAATGTTAACGGCCTGTTAGAAAAGAAGGAGATAATTATTCTTTGAGGATCTTGATCTAAGAGACTCATCTCAAGCTTTCGTTCAATGCAATCTTTCCAAATTACCAGACTTATAAGACTTGGCGGTGGTACCCTAATCTACGTGAAAAAACACGCCAACCATTACTGTAACAACAAGTACACAACATTTTTTTCAAAAGCACACTCATACTCATTCATGACAATAAACACATAATCCTTGATAACAGTTACATATTGCTGAGTAGTATTGTCGATGTTATTGAACTCAATATGAAACCCTCATCCTACCACTGAAGGACACTAGAACGCTACCGGAACCTACCGGAAAAGCTCCAGCACAAACGCACAAAAAGAGTTATGTTCAACCTGGTTCAGAGCTTTGAATACTGCTTTACTGCACCTAATAATCCCAAATGATACTCGGTCCAGATTTCAAACACAATTGACTTCTTCATCTGCAGCAATAGTCCTTCTGCACACCATAGTGAGTCCCATAATCTTCTCTCTTCTGATCATAATCCTATCTCTGCCTTTCCATCTGCACTTTCAACTGCCTAATTACTCTCTCCAACTTCCATCTGCTCATTAACTGGACTAAATTCAAACACAATCTCAAGACAAGTGTCCAAAGATATCCCAGATTTACAATCAAAGAGGACTTTGACCAAGAAATAGTCACTGAAAATATTAACACGATAATTCATACCTCCAATAAAAGTGTGAAACTGAAAAGACTTCCCAAAATGACTCAGATCGTAAAGCAAATGAACAGAGACGGAAAGAACTGGCAAACCACTTGGGAACCAGAATGGAAGCATCAATATTATTAGTTGCAGAATAAAATTAAAATAGAACTGAAAAATCTGCAAACAACAGAAAGGGAACAATTCTTGAAGTCACTGATGATTGAAGATAATTACATATATGACCTTAACAGAAAACTTAATAAACGACACAAGCTAATCAATCCCCTCTACGGCCCAGTTGAAGGAGTTTAGTCTGATATTGACAAACAAACTGTCTTGATAATGAACAGGAGAACACCTTCCAGGCTAACCCCTAGCCATATGAGGATAATATTATTACTAGTCAATAGAGAAATTAACAATTTCATGCAACAGCTCGACTCATGGAAATCCCCTCCGTTTGCCACTCCATCCAAATTGTCAACATTATCAAGAAACTCAAAGGAAAAATCCGCGGGCAAACTCTAAAGCATCTTCATCCTAATGCCTCTCAAATATTACCAAAATCTTAAAGTCTTGACTGCAGCTCAATTACTTCCTTCAAAGCTTAAAAGCTTCCACAGCAATTACGTTTCGCAAGCCCACTAAAAATCATCGTTCCCTCAGAGCTATAGGCATATCAGCTTACTCAGCACCCTCTTGCCAAAGATTGCCAAAGGAGATTGCCAAAGAAGTCATCCTGCCTCTGGAACTGCTCCAATATTATTAAAATGTTTCCTCGTGAAAATTTTATTGCAAGTCATTGTGTTACACACCAACTCCTCAGAATTATAAATGTAGCGAAAGATGACAGTTGATAGTTAAGAGGAGACGGAGATATTACCATTCTACTAAGAAGTTAGATAGTTTTATCTCAAGTCCCCGCATATATAGAATTAAATAATCTATATATATTATAATCTATATATATTTATTACATTATTTTCAGATTCTCAAATTACTTTACAGCAGAATTTACGCTTACAATTGAATATACACATTACAAATACACTTTACAAAGACACCACTTTTCAAACTTTAGATAATTTTACAAACATATATTGTGAGGCATTCGAATACAGTAATCGTACAAAGGGTTGAACTTCTAGAAACAAACTGACTGAATAGTAAAGTCTTACTCTAGGTACTATTCCTATTAACAAAAATAAATAATAAGTTTTATATAACGAATCATAGTTCGGATCCAAATTATGTAAGCTTGCCGATAATCTGGGAGATTTTTGTCAGCAGATTACATTGTTTTACCATAAACATTGCAAAGGCTTGTGTATTATTACTGGAGATTTTAAGGTATTCCCTCATAACTGGGCAGATGGTAAGATAATGGTCTTAGGTACCAGTTTCTCCACAGACACAGAGGTCGGCGTTACTGAAGCCGTGTCTATTCAAATATTCAGAAAAGGGATCATGTCCTGTAATAAATCTTGTTTCTTCAAATACGAGCGTGGCTAAAATGTTGGTTATGGATAATGAATACTTACTTATATTGTCTCCATAGCTAATCTGTCACCAATTTCATTTTCACTCACCCCAGCATGCCCTTTCACCCAGAAGAGCGTGATGTTATGATGTTTATGCCTCCATAAGTTTCTTTGGATTGGCATAACTATAGGGGACGTTTGGTGAAGGTTGATTATGGCCAGAACTACCCACATGCTGTCTGTGTGGATAGTCATATCCTGTGGGTTTTGCTTAATGACATACAGGTTAGCTCTGGAAATAGCTGCTGTTATGCCTGAAACACTATGGTTTGGTCACTGTTTCCATATGTATAAGGTTTCTTATCCATGCTTCAAAACTAGCGGGCTGCCAACTTTATCTTCCATACGTGAGCCATCTTCTATAAGTGATCAGAATGTTGTTTTGCGGATGCTATTATGGAGCAGATGCATTAAGGATTGGATGAACATGTAGCATCGTCGCTAGTATGTCATAATTGTTTAGATAATGTCATTCATCGAAGAAGCTTGTGGGAGTGCAAAGGTGAAATACTGATTAGATTACTGTTTCTCACTCAACAGAAATATGCAATGGTTTAGACCTGCCATTTACTGATGCATACGTCGAGCTTGAGAAATGTTCTTGTGAGGTTTAGCCCTTATGTTGGCTAGACACTGAGAAGATGTTTCACTTTCCTCCCTTGTATCGGTTGGGCCCAGACTGGAGCAGCATATGTAACCATCCTTTCTATGACAGTTAAGAGTCTTTTGAATAGTTCCCAACTGTTTCCTTTTGAATAGTGCCTAACTGTTTTCAGTTATCAGAGGTTTTTTTTCACAGTGTGGCTAGTACATTTGTACAGCCTTTTAGAATTTTTCGAAGTCAGGAAGCTGAAAAAATCCGCAATGCCCTCGCCACGATTCGAATCCCGGAATTCTCGATTAAGCGTCGAGCGTGCTTCCGCTTACATCACTAAGGCGTACGGAAAGGAGGGAGAAAATGCATTATGTACTCCTTCTTTTAAAGGGACGACTTGGGATAGGGGAAGTTAATCGTCAAATCCTGGTGGTGAAGAAGAATCCTCCGCTACCGTTTCAGTTATGAGAGAATTCAGTCGTTTAGAATATTTCAGTGTTAGGAAACTGAAGAAATCCGAAATGCTTCCGCCAGGATTCGAACTTTCAACTTCCCGAATGCTTGTTGAATTAGCCAGTTGCATCACGAAGGGATGCAGAAAGGAGGGGCAAAATATCATATATGTTGCTTTAATTTCTTGAATTGGGGAATTCAAGTCAATTTTTGATCCCACGTGAAGTCCGGGTATTTTAATTACTTCACGGTTTTAATCCTGCTATTGTTGATGATGATCTTGGGCTGATGCTGCACTTGATTTTCCCTTGCTTAGAATTATAACAATCGTGGATTTGCTTTCTGAGAGGATCCATTTCGAGCCACTGAAGAAATCATAGAACTGCTGAGAAATTTGAGTTCTATGTATCTTCAAGTCCTGTTTGGATTTCTCTTGGACTATGAAGGTGACATCATCTGCCTGAGCTATTACATGTATGTGTTCAGATTATACAGTAGTTAAATTGCCATTGAAAATCAGATTCCATAAGATTGGACAGGTACATGACCCTAGTGGGCATTCTCGTACCTGTTTGCGTTGTATGATGCCACTTTATGCACGGCGATCTGCTCGCGGTTCGAGAGGTGACTGGTGAATGCTTGATATATGTTTGCTAAGTATCTTGCTTGTTTCAGTGCATGCTTAATAGTTGGCCAGCACAATATATCAAAGACACTTTTGAAATCGATGCTGAAGATGGTTGTGTGAAATTGCAAAATATTCATTGGCACTATCTTTTAGGCATCTCTGAATAATTTGATAGTGTATGGCACAGCGGTTTGCTTTATAAGTTCCGCAGTCCAAATAAACTCGCATTCTCCTATTCGCAACATCAGTGTTCAAATTACCAAGATAATTTGCTGGGCCTCGTGTTTTTCAACATCTACCCTCATGATATCCCGCAAGTTTCGAAAATTCTCCTTGCGCATTTTGCCGATAATACCACCATACACACACAAGCTGTGAACATCAAAACAGTACGGCAACAAGTTCAACGTTATTTGGGCATCCTCGAATATCAATACACAGAGGTCGTATCTCGACGAACATGCATTCTATTGCTATCATCATCCGTAAAGGAAATCCAAGTTTCCGAAAAGAAATATATGCCTGAACTCAATCCATCTGACCTTCGAACTGCCTAGGAAAGCAGGACTATCCACCTTGGAGTCACGCTGTATTCAAAATTAACTTCAATTATCATATAAAACGTTACAGGAAAAAAACAATTATATTTTCTGGAACATACTGCCTCTCTTCAGACGTCATAGTAGACCCTGCTTTAGCAACAAAATCATCAGCGACAAAATCCACAAGTCGTTACTCAGACGACCTGTCTTTTAAGTTTCGACTATCAGTGGTCAAGCGACGAAAACGCACATGCACAAAATGCAAGTCATTCAAAATAAGTTCCTTCGACAATCACAAACGCACTTTTGAACATTAAGATCTCTGTCATACAGAAAGACATCAAAATTGAGTACATAAATTGCTATATCAGGAACACTGCAAATTTTATCTTTTTGTCAAAAGTCATCCAAATTCTCTCATTGCTGTTCAGAAAATTGCTTTCTTTCCCATAGAAAAATATGCATACCCGGCTAACACCACTCTTTTTCTATAACCACATTCCATCACTGTGTCACATATTGTTCCAGCAATTCTCTATTTTAGTCACTCCTATCTGACGTCATATCCTCACTACTCAATCATGTATTCCTCTCTACATTTCATTGCATTTCAGTTGCCACAAACTTTTATTCTCCCTCTTATACCTTCGTAAGGCTCTGTCACTAGTTCTTCAGCATTACAACACTAACGCAATTTATTCTCCCTCTTATACCTTCGTAAGGCTCTGTCACTAGTTCTTCAGCATTACAACACTAACGCAAATGCTTCCTTGACTCTGTTCAGATGTAAAGTCTAAAATACACTTTTATAATAAATAGAGTGAAACGGCCTTGGATCTCTGTCCCTCCATTAATTCAATGATCCTGTCCAATCCAAAACAAGAGCAAATGATTTTTCGAAAAACCGATTTTTTATTGTGAAATCTCAGCTATTGTGATCAGCAACGTATGAGGCATAAAGCTTCATCGCTGATGAATGTGTAGAAGTAGATGATTCAAGTTTCCGCGGCAAGTCGTAAACTTGGCAATGTATTACGAAATATTACGTCAGCTTGGAATAAATGGTACCTCATCCGCATGATAGTGACGAATCGTGCAACTTCATCTCAACAACTGGCATGCATTTGCACTGTCATTGCTTTAACAGTTAATTGGCATCTGCTGAGCAGTGCATTATGTGCATACATTTCTTTGCACATGATGCTTCAAAACCGTGTGCTGGATTATCTATCCGAAACATTCGTAGGCGCTATGGAGATAGCTACAATTTAACCTTCGTTCTGCCTTACAAAGAAAATTATCTAATTCATCCCTCCTGTTTCAATCCGATGATGCTGATACCACCTCGATTTTATGTCTACAACATCCTTTCTCACCATACGCAACTGGATTACAGAGAAATAAAAAGTATTATGTCGTCTTAATCACCATAGTTCGGAATCCTGTCCAGATCTTCTAATCGTCTTTCGCTTACTATCGTTTGAACAAGGTCTACGGCTCTGATTTGCTTCAAAGCCATGGATGCCTGAGGCTCCATTGGTCTCATTAACGTAGCCACTGCAGTGCCAATTGACAGCAGATCGTTTCTTAAGATAAATCTTGCTTCAATCTGGAGTATAGTGATGATAGAATCCACGTCAGGCTCTATAGACATGCACTCCATCTTTTGGAGTGCATTATCCAGCGTCATACTGGACGATCACTAAGCATGATGGTTTGAGGGGCTTTGGATAAGCAGGGCGATCTCGCTTGCTTAGAACCTGTAATTTCATTAACAACCGCTACATCAGGGTGATTGTAGAGCTAAAAGTCGTATCCTTCATTCAAATCAGTCCTGGAGGTGTGTTTCAACAGAACAGTATCGTCTATATATTGCAAGAAATGTTTCAGATTTCTTCTTAATACGTCAAATAGCGCTTCTGTCTGAGTCTATCCAGTTAGAAGATTTGTCACCTATTGAACATGTCTAGGATTTTGTGCCAGACAACTCTTTAGTGGCACTCGTCCCACACCCAAACCCAAGCAACTTTGCGCTAAGGTAGAAGCGGTGCAGAATTCTATTCCTGCGGCACACATTCAAATTCTGAATGATTCACTGTCAGTTATTGCAAAGAATAAAGCTTCATTAAATACTGATTGTGGTCATTTAATAGTCATGTATAATTTTGTGCATTTGATGGTTTCTTCTTATCATTAGAGGTTGCGTGTGAAATATACTTCATTCTGTTTTGATAGTTCTTTCACGCAGTTTTCACGAATAAAGATATATTCACTGACGATTCAGTCCGAATTTTCATCGGTAACATAATATGAGGTTACAATTCAAATGGTTAAAGCATATGATTTCTGAGATAATACGCCTTTTTAAGTCACGACAACTGTAAAATTAACTTACCAACAGTTCAGTCCTTCTTCAACAAGTTGAAGCAGAATCATCGAGCTTTCATACATAAGTTACCAAAGCTCTCTCTTTAAATTTAGATTCTCCCTCCTCATTTAAATTCACTCAATTCCTATTTTTGACGCAGAAAAGAAAACAATAGAAGTGCAAGAAATTTGGACATTAGAATTAACTTGTTAATCAAAATATATGCTGCAGATCTTCATTCTTAGACAGTAATAACAGTATAACTATCTATCCCGATTGGGAGAAATTTGTTTCCTTCTAGTTTCTGCCATTACTAACCACTAAAAAACTTCTAGGTGTTTAGTGATTAATAATGGTCTCAACGAATTTTATAAATTATAATTCTACTAGCTACGATTCAAAGTTTTTAGGTGCATATATTTCACATTAAATTAAATAATTTGTTTGTTATTTTTTAATTAAACTTGTCCTTGAATTTTTTTTTCCTTTTGAATGGGTTCCTCTCACATGTTCTCTTCTTTCTTTTATTTCTTTGCATTAAATTTTTAGTAAAGTAACGTAATATTGCATATTTAGTTGTTATCAAGCATGGACTGTATGACTGTATCATACATTTCAAGTATTCTTGTAACATCAGTTCAGTTAATAAGAAATTATCGCATCCTTATGTGCATGCTTTCGTGAGATAAGAGGTTAACCCGCTCACTTAGCGAATGGACAATCCGTGATATGAATCTCAGCGTTGCTGCCAATGATTCTGTATGTTTTCTGGTCCTTCAAGTCCCTGCAAACGCGCCCAACTATAATGTAAGAGACGGTAGATCGTAACTATCTGAATATGGTCGCATCGCTTTCCTTTCCCAATCGCTCTTTTCCCTGCCGCTCACTTAAGAGAAAAAGATAATGTAGCGAACTATTTTATTCCCCTGTGCTTGCTATGATAGTATAATTAAAGCACATCCAACTAGCAACTGAAAGATCCGTGGTCCGAGTCGCAACGAGTATGTGGTTGATTTTACCATTTCCTAGTGCGAAATGTCTCATAATTTGAAATTTCAATTACAAGTACCAAGATACAATTGGTAATTACAATTGGTCTTTACAATTTGAAATTTTATCTCGGAATTATCACGAAAATCTCACTAGAAATTAATTGGGACAAAGCGATTTTTTTCTCAGAATTTTAAGTTCGTTGCAAGCTAGCGCCAGCAGGTTCCTCAGCTGCTTTTGACAACTTAAAGCTGTTTTAAACAAAAATTAGGATTATTGCACCACTTTTAAGCTCGTTTTTGTGAGAAAATACTTTAGAATACTTTTTAAATAAGTTTTGCATTCGTTGATCTTAGTGTACTAGAAACGAATATGATATCTAGAAAGAAAACAAAGATTATTGCGGATACACATACTATTAAGAAATATTTCTTCCGTTGTTGATGCTGGAAAGTCGAACTTTTCATGACTTCTGAAGAGACACTACCTAGAAATTGAATAAGATTCTCCAGAAGGGAAGGGCTAATGTAAAAGGAAAAGGAAAACAACTCTAAAATCATCGATTCTTAATTGAAATGGCATTAGTAATTCAACAGAAATTAGCAAAGACTTTAAGAAAAGTCTATTTTCTAATGACATGGATATTCATTCTTCAAATGTGCGGGGTAGACTCACTGCTTGTCGGAAGGTCAGAAAGCCAATTAAAATACAATTTTTGGCACGTCAAAATTAAGCAAAAGCGATTATTGTAGGCCAAACGTTACAAATCTTGAATCATGAATGAATGAGATGAGATGAGATGCCAATGAGACTTATTTATTTGTTCATGCTTACACACCTAACATTGATAGAAGAATAGTGAATCAATAAGTTCTCAACATACCCAACAAACCGTAAAATACCCTCAAAATCAAATGTTTTGGAGCGTTTTCACTGCAGATGGCACTGGAAGTCGATTTCCTGTTAACAGAATGATAAATTCATCAAAATGTATAGAAATTTTAAAACGTAGTATTGTTTCATTCTTGAAAAACTACACAGGTCATTTCAACATGAGTTAGCTCCATACCACACCTCGAAATCTGTCAGAAGGCTCATTTTGGAAAATAAAATTATTGTACTAGATCGGCTTGGAAGTTCATGGGACAAAACCTTTGGGATATTCTCAAGGAACGTCTTAGCAAATTGGATTATACGACAAAAAAGCGAACGATTAAGAATGCTATTAAAGTGTGGTTCCATTATAAAAAAAAGTAAAACTTATAGGCACAAGACTAGTAAGGTCAATGCGTAAGAGCATTCTAAAGGGCACTTTTGTTAAAAGAGGACATATCTCCTAACAAATTCATTTTTATCATTGCATGTGAAGATGTGTACATACATTATGAAAACATTCGTTATATACGAATTAATTTACACGCTGTAGTATATTGGAAGAATGATATTAGACCTACGAATTGAAGCGGATTTGCAGCATTCTTATATATTCAGTTTTTTTTGTGAGTGAGAAAAAAGTGCAAGCATGATTAATTTCTATGAACTTTTGATGACTAAATCGTACATTGCTCTTCAATTTTTCATATTAAATTCATTTAAAATGATAGTCTCTTTTACATATTTTAAGAGCAGGTTCTATATTCCTACAAATCAAATATTTGAAAATATATATATATAAAATAAAGAATGTGGCAAACTACTAAACACGTTATTTGTTCAAGAAGAGAGTGAATATAAAAAACCTGGACAAATTGGTATTGTCTTTTAAGTGTAAACTACTAAGCACATGCAGAAAATACCTTTAAGTATTTGATTTTTGTCTATGATTACTTTGTTTGTGTCATAAATATATGTGATTTTCTTTATCTACGCAGTACTTTTCCTTTTATTCGATACCGTTTTTAAAAAATTATATTTTTTGTAATTCTGTAAAAACCATTGCAAATTTTATAAAAAATATTAGTGCATCATAACATACTTTTTTGGAATTTTACAGACAGAAGACAATTACAGCATTTCTGTGCTGGGAATAAATGTTTGGTTATTCTCAGAAATGGTTTCTAATTCTTTTCTTTTAAGCCTTTCTTCGAAGTCCCAGATGTTTTCAGTAAGCTTTAGATTAGATGATTACAGGAGCTAAAAGAATAGATCACACTGACTAATGCTCTTTGTTTACTTCGGTTAGTATTCAGGGCGCTAAATTGTGTAGATAATTATCTCTTCCTTTGAGAAAAAATGTTTGCTTATTAAGTATAAGGAATCCCGAATAATACTTTTTGTAAGTTACATCTGTAACTATGTATTCGGTGAAAACTATACAAACAAATTTTTAAAATGAAATTATGATAAATGGAGCATGAAAATCGTCATTCATTCTAATAAACCCAGTAAAGCTGAATGAAAAAGTTTCTTGGTTAAAACTAATAGCGTTTTTCGTGCTCTGCAATAAAACAATCTCTTATCAGTAATTAAATTTCTAAATTCATTAGATAATAGCAGTTTCTTTCTGGAGTTAGTTAAGGTGAGAGAGTGAGCTCTTGTTACATCGTTAGACATAAAAATGGAGTTGAGCTAAGTAATGTCTATGGTTTTTCAGCTTTTCAGCAGAGACAATAGAATGTAAAGAATAAGTGACTCTACGGATGTGAAGATCTGAGATTATGTCAAATTATACTAAATGTTCTAAACAGGTGCAATTTTCTTTTCATGGAGTATTAGTGATTCATATTTTTGCGTTATTGATAAACGAGAACATATGCATGTCAATATTATGCAATTACTATGCATTGCATAATTAGTATTGCAAAATTTGACTACACATTAGTGTTATTGTCATGAATAAATTTCTGAATTGTCTAGCTATTTAAATCACATAAAATTCAATTCAACAGTGATCTCTGAAAATATTTAAAAATAGCAAAACACATGTTTTGAATTTCCGATACGCAGACTGGGGCGTTGGAGATAAAAATGTTTTTTTTTTGTTTGTTTGTTTGTTCAGTGTTGCCATTGTTCGCTTTAAAATCGTTGACTTTGCTAATCAAAAATTCGTTAAAGTTTTACAAAATTTGAAATAGATAATAAAACAAATTCGAAATTCAAAATTCGGGCTTCCTAGTGCCCATGTTTTTTGTGGGACTACGTTATTCAACATCTGATGGCTCGAGGTACTGTTGTTTTTTCAAAGTGCAAGAAACATTCATTCATTCATTCTTGATTATTTAGTTGCTTTAAATATAATACAGGGCGATGGTTGCAACAGATTGAAAAGAGAATCAACGCAGAAAGCGAAACAACGCAAAATACCGTTTTTAGACTAATAGTCCTTTGGGTCTAACGCGCCTTTGAGCTAAAAATTGTAATCATAATCTCCGAATATCCATCTGCATATATTTCATTTGATATTTAATACTAATACACTAAAATGCTTGTGAAAGTTGCAACACTATGAAAGAATTACGCAAATTGAACCAAACTTACAGGAAATGAATGTAAAGGGAGGTAAGTCTTGCAATTGATTAGAATTACAAAGCGATTGCAAGTGCGTGGAATGAGAACCAGCCGCTTGTTCTATAGATATAAAGGACTGTAAAGTTAGTGAATTCTGTTTATAGTCCTCTATCTACGTTGAACGTTTAATTAGTGGTCAGTATGCCTCGTCAACAGCGCAGGGTGACATTCCAACAATTAACGGAGTTCGGACGAGGCCGCATCGTCAGTATGCGAAAAGGTGGACATTCGTATTGAGCAATCGCAACCCGCATGCAGTGTAATGCCACAATAGTACTGCGTGTTTGGAACAAACAAGGCGAAATCCCGGTAGTGGGGTACGCAGTGGCACAACGATTTCAGACGATAGATACTTCATTCGCATGACTGTGACGGATTGTACAGTGTCCTCTCGTGTATTAACATAACGTTTGAGCACGGCTACAGCTGTACTGTTGTCTATCTGGATGGTTCGTCGCCGTCTGCTGCAGCATGAACTACATAGAGGTTCCTCTACGTAGGGTTCCTTTGTCGCTGAATCACAAACGCCTCCAACTTCAGTGAACACGGCAACACCGTGTGTGACGTGCCCTGTGGCTGCAAGTTGTTTTCTGTGATGAATTTCGCTGCAGTATGGAGTACAATGATGGAAGAGTATGCGTTCGACATTACAGAGGGAAAGTTCTGCTCCCATATTTTGTTACTCAAAGTCATACCGCACAAACGCCCGGCATCATGGCGTGGGGAGCTATCGGGTATGACTGGCGATCCCATATAGTCCAGATTGAGAGCAACCTCAACAGTGATTGCTACATAAGGGAAGCTGGGGAGCCAGAGATCTTTCCCATTTTTCGACGTATTCAGGGGGTATGAGGATAATGCGTGTGCACATGCTTCTCAGATTACACAAGCCTTCTTTAGGGCACAACAGGATTCACATCTTCCATGGCCTGCTTTCTCGCCGGATATATCGCCCATTCAGCATGTCTGGGATTTTCATCGGTCGGCGACTTGCTCGTACAGCTGGTAAGGCACACGCTGAGACTGAACTTTTGCGTCAAGTCGAAGCCTTATGAAACGTCATTTCCCAGGCTTAGATTCAGAACCGGTATGATTCAATGCCAGGACGTGCACAGGCTCTCATCACTCAGCGTGGCGGACACACAAAGTACTAATTTCCGACATTCACTTTTTTTTGGGGGGGGGGTCTTGTAAATTTGAATTTTATTTGTATCACTATCAATAATATGAGGAAAACATTTCATTCATTTTCGACAATTACTTCATGGTGTTACATTTTTCACAAACATTAGTGTAATAAAAAAAATAAATAAAAAATATCTCAAACACATTTATATTTCTGTACAAATACCACTGTCATCATAACTGTAGCATATGTACAGGCTGTGTAAGAAAATAAAGGGCTTGTGTGCGATCAGTTCCTAAGTTTCCTATAAAAAGAAACTAAAAAAATGTATTTTAAATAATTATTATTAATACAGAAGCATAAAAATTTGCACGGGGACAAAAATATGCCAACAGCACGAGGTGTTCCCAGGTGGTCACCCTCCCAAGTATGTACAAAGGTCTGTCTACAGAATGTAAGAGAATTTATACTTATAACTTGATAGAACATAGCTAAGGTAACAATTTGTGTGACCAATACTACAGTCTAATTAATCAGTACTATCAAGCAGTACTATAGCGTGAAATGTGACCTCTAAGCACAGTATACACGGAGAACATGGAAGAAGAGGAATCATTGTATTCACGGATATTTACATACACTTTGGAAGGCAGCCGTCATTTCATGTGCTGCTGCACCTGCGACGTTAATTCTAGTGACAAGGTCTTCAGGACAATCAATTTATATCTGGTAAACGAAATCCATCAGCGATGGATCTATTGCAGTTGCTGGTAGTTCACCTGAACAATTTTTGTCAATGTTGAACTCGATTTTTGTAAATATCCAGGATTAAAGCAACTTTTCGTTCTCCACGTTCTTCATACTTACTGAATTTCCATACTTACATTTCACATTCCAGCAGACACTGTAGCGTCATTAGGATTATTTTTTAAAGCAGGAGACATGAAAAATGAGCAATGCCGGGACTCGAACCCTGGACCCCTCGAATACGCGTCGAGCGTGCTGACCACTACACCACGAAGGCATGCCAAGAAGGAGGGAGAAATACATAATAACACTATATTATGAAAACTGTTACTTTTGCCATCTTCTGCCAACTCTAAAGCTGTGATCATCAGTTCTGTTACAACTTGCATACAAAGTTAAGTTGTGAACCAGTTCGCATCCTGATTCATCCGTGAAGAGATTTGTTGGTCCACTATTCATAGGTGCACTTTTTATAAGCTGAATATAATTATTTTATCACTGAAAATATTACGCAGGGTGAACATGGCATTTTACCGGAAAACTCACTTATTTCACCTGAAATCTCCTTTTCCACATGAAGATTCTTTCCTGAAGATCATCTGAAACTTATGCATGTTCCTGTATAGTTATGTTTTCCTGTATATTACTTACATGTTCCTGTATATTACTTACAAACTAATTTACATACGTCATCTACAAATTGAATCGTGCATTTCAGCACGTAAAAGTCATAATTTTTTACATACATCCACGTGTCCATGCCTGCTGTGTATTGACCCCTCTCAGATAAAACTTAAGTAAACAAATGCTTCATTAATTGCTAAGTACGCGAGGAAACGACGTAGTATACTGAAACAGAGCAGCTCAAAAGACGTATCTGTCTTCCTATTGCAATCCTTCAACGAGCAGAAATACACAAGAAGCGAATATAAATTCGAGATTTGGGCGATTGTTTCATTTTTATGCAATATTGTAATGACGAAAAATGAGTTTTATTATTCTACAATTTCTTAAAATTTTCATAATACTGTATAATGCAGATGCGCTATTTTTATTGCTGTTTGGTTTTCTAAAAGCTGTAAAATGCTATAATATTAATTCTTATTTTATTCGTAACAGATATAGAGAAATGTGTACGTTGTGAATTTTTAGTCTATTTTATCATTTCATTTGAGATTGGTAATATTTTATTACACATAATTTATCGTTTGTAATATTATGTTATGCATAATTTATCATTTGTAATATTATGCATAATTTATAATTTGTAATATTATATTATGCATAATGTATTACTTAAACTTTTCCCTATTACCTATGTTAAGTGTCGTAAGCATCACTCGGTATTATTCCCTCTTCGTAATCGTTGTAGGTCTGGGAAATCACGGACGGATTTGGACACTGCTGTATTTTGTAATTTTTACTATAAACATGTACCTTGCTAAAGCTTTCACACAATACTTCTCTGAAATTCTTTAGCTTGAATTTCTGAAATTTTTTAGCTTTTCATTTGTAAGAAGAACTATAAAAAAAGGTGATTGAACTCATTTAGCCTTTTATGGTCAAAGCGCCTTTAATGGCCAAGTTCCAAAATAGTCCTTTTGAATAATTTTCAAATTTAACTTGAGCCTTCAAAGCATTGTTTTATATCCAATGCTCAACTAAAGGCAAACTTATTATATTATTTTATGTACATATATTACCTCATGTGCAATCCAATTAATACCTCAAAGTTATTCAAAGTCTTTGCAGGGATATAAAAACATTGCAAAACTGCATAAAAAGGTAAAGAAGAGAATTCCAACGAACACTAAAATCACAAAAAGCTAAAAAAATAATGTTACTTCTATAAATCATTACAATAATTAATGACTACTTTCATCCAATAAAAAAGGTTCTGGGTTCAAAAGTAAATGTAATAACCTAAACAAAATTAAATTGGCTTATATAATCAATATCTTTATTTAAATGTTTCGAAAGACAATATGGGGACACAATTTTAAAACTTTTTTAAATGTATATTGATTGCCACAGGAACGTTTAACGACTAGAACCTTGTTTTTCTGAATAAAGATCTCGTTTTTTATTGCTTTATATGTACAATAGCAAACAAATAGTTAGTTCTAATTCTGGGTATTTTATTATTTCTGATTGTTACAATTAAGCATTTTTATATAAATTGATTGATTCCTTGAATATTGACATTCAAATTAATCCGATTCCAATCTTAAGTGCCGTTATTCGAAAAATATTTCTGAATTTACGGGAAAAAAGTTAAAACCAATTATCTCAAAGTATTCTTTAAAAACGTTTTTATTCTCTCATTCGTCAGACTGTCCGTATTTAAAAGAGTTACTAAATTAGGCAAAAACGCAACCTTAACTTGGAGAAGATTTTGAATCAGATTCTATCGACTTTGAAGATAATCAGACATAAGTCTTTTAGAGCACAACGTACTCACTCTTCTTCAGGAGAAAATTCTTTTTGTAAAGGTTAAAGAAGTAATAACCTTATCTAGAGGGAAATCGATATACATAGCAAAGAGTTAAACAATGTAGAGCCATTCATCGGATAAAACAGCAACAAACGGACAGAATCTGAGCTGTTAACATTTTGAAGGCTTTTGGATTAGTTTGATCGAAAGCTTGGGAGAGTTTTGATCGGAAGTTTGGGAAAGTTTTGATTGTAATTAAGCTTTTTTATTATTGTTTTCCTCACCATATAGCACAATGCTTGTTTCCTTATGCCCTGTTGCTTCTGCTATATTAGCAAACAATTTTTCCTTCTAAAAAGGAAGGACCTATATCTGATCGCTTTCGAAATTAATAGAGTATTATTCAAAATCTACGCGAATATACAGCAGCTTTTTCTTTATTTTAAATTCTACATTTCTTTTTCAGGTAGATTTAAAGCTGTTAACACTTTGGTGGCATATGGAAGTAGTAGCAAAATTTACAATTTTTACATTTTCTGTCAACTTTCTAGATGAATGTTCTTCACTCAACGTAAGTATAAAACTCAGTTTGAGAATAGCTGTCTTTACCTTGCCGTATTAAAAAGCCCTCATGGGTTCTCTCTCTTCGTGAGTACGGGTTTGGCAATACCGAGGTACCCTAACCATTCAAGGATCATCATCTTAGTGAAATGGATGTCACATTACTTGAACCCCAGTAATACATCCTCCTTTACCTTTCCCATCTTCTTTGCTTTAACTTTCTGCTTCTTTGCTCCCTTGTGGTTTCTTCTTTGGAGAATGGAGCTCACTGTTAGTTGCTGTTATACCTCTATTGTTTTTAGCTTACCATGGCGAGAAAATTGCTAAGCGTTTACCGCGCGTGGACATTCGTATGGCTAGAAAGGAAGACCCTGGTAATTGAAGGACGATACAAGCGTCTTTGACATCTGTTTCAGTCCAAACGGGAGGCAGTTAACTGTCCTCGCAAGTGTCAATCACTTGTCACCAGTCTCTGTGTCAATTACTTGAGGATAGGCTTTCGTAAGTTCTTGTTTTTGCTAAAGCTGACTGTAAGGCTTCAGACTACATATAGATGCGATTAACCCTGGCACAGAAATCTGCGTCCCTTGTTGGAATACGTAATGGATAGGGCCGCCAAATTTGAAATTTATCTTTTAATAAATATAGCTTCCAAAAACTTTGATATAAATAATGATGAAAGCAATAGTTTAAAGAAAATGTACGACTGCTTAAGCACAAAAGATCCCTCACGTTCTGGTCGTAACAAGTGCTACAGGAAAACATAAAAAGTCCCCTTTTCTTAGTTGCAAACACAGCCAAACTTTTGCTTATGAAACTGTCTTCGTTCAGGGGATAAGCATCTTCGTTCAGAGGATTTACAAAATGTAGCTACATCAAAATCTCAATCTGTGTCATTTTTAAATATATTAAACACGGGAAATGGAAGTGTGAATGTAACATCCCGTAGTTTAAAGTATAATAGTTATACAGGGTGTATCAGTACAGCGATGACAAATTTTCAGGAGAGATAGAGTACACCTAGACAATGGGAAATCACATAGCAATGTATGGCGAACGGTAGTGACGACACAAAACGCAAAAAAAGGGAAGGACACAAACAGTAAGACAAAACATGTTTTATTACGTTTAGTACAGCAGAAATCTACAAATGAGAAAAAAAAACAACGATCGTAATTAAAGAAGGTGTTCGAAATTACGACCCAGGACCGTGATGCAGGCCTCACCTCTCTGACGCATGGAAGATCTAATGGAAGATGCATGACGCACGGTTCCTGCATCATGGTTAGGGTCGTAATTTCGAACACTTTCTTTGATAATGATCGTTGTCTTGTTATGTTGTGATTTCTTTGTTTTTTTTTTTTTTTTTTTTTTTTTTTTTTTTTTTTTTTTTTTTTTTTTTTTTTTTTTTTTTACTCCGAATAATAAATACGTTTTCTCCTCCCGTTCGTGTCCTTTCTTTCTTGACTTTTGCGTCATCACTACCGCACCAGGAAAGCTTTTCTGACTATGCATTACTATGTGATTTCCCATCGTCTAAGTGTACTCTATCTCTCCTAAAAGTTTTACCGCTGTATTGATACACCCTGTATATTAATAGTTTAAATTTTTGCAGCAGCATTTTCTTCGAATCGGACTTGCTTTGGGTGTCTGAGAAAAGACTTTTTGCTGAGCTAACTGGCTAAGATATATAAGAAGTCAGAATTAGTTAGTTAGTTTAAACGAAACATATCATCCTTACCTTTGGTACTACCGATCTTCCAAAGTGCATAAAGAATGGATGTCTGGAATATGAGATAAGACTATGTCGTCCGAATCCCACGAGTTCTTTCCAGTTCCAACATTTTGGGGATTTGAAGGCTACTTGAAGGGAAAACTTCAAATGCCTCCCTTGTTCCTTGGAAGATCATAAGAGAGATAACTGCTTGTCTACTTTATTGTATAAAGTGCAAGGACGTACACCCTACTTACTCACGATCATGCACCGTGAAGAAAAATGTATCCTATAGAGAAGCCAAAAAGATACAATTGGCTCTTATCCTCGATTAAATGTTTCGTTCCCCAGTGGTGTGAAATCTTGAAATACACTGCAAACCAAGCAACTTTAATTCAAACAGAAACTAAAGCAGCAGAAAATCAAAAGTAATTCAAGAATTAAAACACCCAATACCATCCACATTAGTCAACATATAAACACAAAACCAGAAACAAACCAGAAACTTAAGTAACTAACCAAAACAGAAAAATCAAAAGCGAAAGCCGCAAGCCAATGGATGATTCTTTCTCAGACTCAGATTCCATGGAAACTGAAGATGGCCTTGAAGTACCTAGAAATCTTTTATCCCGCCTGTCAAAAACGTAGCACTGACATAACAAACATCATTCACAATCGCCATTCTCATTCCCTGAATCTGCATGGATTTGGTCAGATTATGACAGCATAAAGTACAGGATTAATACGTATCAAACAGCATGCTTTGCAGTACAGGAGACATTTCTGAAATCAAATCGAGCAGCTAAACTTCGAAGTTACTCAACTATCGGGAAAGGCTGTATATGTGAATATCGTGCCCGTGCGGGTATGGGTATATTGACATTTCTCATCTATCTATCCATTACCCGTCTAACGAGGATTAACCTTTAGGCCGTTACAGCACACATTTGAGAGGGAACTGTGTTCTGTGCATTTACTTTAATGCGTTGTATGTATTTACTTTCAAATCAGCCAACGGATGACAGAGAGTTACATGATTCTGTACGACAGTTGCTTTCACCTTTAATTCGTGATTTAATAGTCACCATGTTGAGTTTATATCCTCTCTGGAGAAACAAGGATATAAACTCAACATGGTAAGCAAACTGAGCAATTGATCGAAGATCACTGCATTTGCCTCCTTAATAATGGAAAACCTATGCATTTCCACCAACCTACGACGACTTTTCATGCTATGTGTTCACTATCTCTGTTGCCAATCTTTACTTTTCGTGTGGGAAACTATTTATTTAATTTATTTAATAGTATTCATTTCCCAATTGTGGGCTGCTTTAAGTTCGTTTGAAGTTCTATTATCCTGACCTTCACAGTTTCTTCACAGTTTGTCTATCAGACTGGTAGCTTTTCACTAATCAAACAAAGCTCACAGAAGACATAGTGGATAACAAGCCAATTGATACAGCAGTGAAAACTGTTACAGATGATATCATTTTGGCAGCTGAACTCTCTATCTCCAAATCATCGGTAAGGCTTGCAAAATATCCTAAACCTTAGCAGAATCATGCCTGTCAGGAAGCAGTTAGACAGCAGAGGAAAACCTTGAGAATATTCTGTAGGTACCTTAGTTTGCCTAATCTCTGGCTTCTAAAATAGCAAAAACACAGCCACGGGAAGCACGACGGCAGAGGGAGTTTTATATGTCTTGCGTGTCATCAATAACACCATCAACTTCAAGCAAACGAGTATGGGAAAAAGTCAGAAAGATATGTGCACTTTATAACAATTATTGTTTTCCATTTCTGAAAAAATGGTAATCGATTGATTACGACTGCAGAAAAAATTGCGACTACCATTAATAAGACTTTTGCTCCCATTTCCAACAGCACTAGTTACCCACAAACCTTTCTTTCTGTTAAGGAGCACCAGAGGTAAATGCCCAATATTTTTACTCTTCCAACTCGGAACATTATAATGGCAATTTTACAATGCACGAGCATTTTCTCAAACATACAGATCTAGCCCAGGGGCTGACACGATTAGTTATGAAACGATGCACTATCTAAACAATAAATTATTTCTTTAAAATAGGAAATGGAACCTAATTCGAACATATTCCCTAGTACGTGGGAAAAACTATTGTGATCTACACAACTAAACCGAAGAAGGACCTGAAAGATCCATTTAACTGTAGCCCGATTGCAGTCACTAGTTGCCTTTGTAAGTTACTTGAAAATATGGTAAACTGCCTCCTTATATATTATCTAGAAAAGAATAACCATAGATCGTTTCCCCAGAGTGGTTTTCGTAAGGGAAGAACAAAACTTGGCAATATTGTTTTCCTGGAAAGAAATATTCGTAATGCGTTTTCCAAAGGAAAATACCTAGTATCTGCCTTTTTCGATCGGCTAATCATAAGACTTCGCGATATGGCATTCTTAAGGATCTCTATAACTGAGCTTGCGCGGTAATCTACCAGTTTTTATAAAGAACGTTTTGAAGGACAGGAACTTCTAAGTAAGAATCGATTCACTGCTGTTAGGTAAGTGTTTTCAAGAAGAGGGTGTGCCACAGAGCTACGTGCTCAGTGTTATGTTATTTGGCCTTAAAATTAATTCGATTCTACGAGAACTTCCTCCTACTGCTTCTGAGAGGTTATGTGTTGATGATCTCCAAATTAGATGATGAAGCCCAGACATGAGGTGCATCGATGGTCAGCTGTAAATCTCAATGAACAAGTTTATTCAGTTACCAGGTTTTGTGTTTTCAAACCAGAAAACTGTCTGCATATATTTTTGTCGGAGGCGAAATCTCCATCCTGAGTCTGAACTTTATCTAGAAATTGCACTAATTCCAGTAAAATCGGAAGCAAAATTTCTGGGAGTAGTGTATGATAGAAAATTGATATTTATTCTGTATACTTAAGAGACAATCACAGCACTGAATCTCATTAAAATTCGGACAAATACTGCTTGGTGTGCAGAATGTCGCTCAATACTTCATATCTGCAGAGCACTTATTCGGTTCAAATTTGATTACAGCTCGGTTGTTCATGCATCAGCGAGGTCTTCTGCGTTCTTGAAACTATATCCTATACAACATCAAGCTTTACGAATGTATTCGAGAGGCTTTAGAACATCTCCTGTACATAGTTTTTGTGTTCACTGCTTCGTAGCATCACTTCAATAAGGCAGGAGCAGTTGTCTTTTAACATAACGCCACACGCAACCTCACATACATTTCAGAGCACGCCCTTCATGTATGTTCGCTTTTGCCTCCAGAATTCGGTTATTTCTTCAGAAGTATGACATGCTGGGGTTTAGAATACTGTATTAAAAACTCCACAATCACCTAATCGTATCATCAGATTGTATAACCATTTCGATAAGAAAAGCACTAACAATATCATGTATACGAATGTCATGTATAATGATGTGTTTTTTGAACGTGGAAATGAATATAATGTTAATCGTTCTATATGTACTGATGGATCAAACACCTACAATTACGTTGATGCGTCCCTTGCTGGTGCAAATATCATCAAAAGTGTTAAACTGAACGCGGGATAATTCAGTTTTCGTATCTGAATTGACAGCAATATATTTTGCCTTAATATTCATATCAAAACAGCTGTGCAAGAAGTACATCACTTGTACGGATTCGCTTAGTGCTTTAAGATCCTTAAGAGTTCTCCTGATAATTGCAGTTCTCTCTTTGTTGAAGTATTGAATCTGAATCTAGAATTGAAAATTCTAGGATAGCATATATTTTTCTGTTGAGTTTTCAGACATGTATAAAAGGAAACTAAACTGCGGACATCACAACAAAAACTGAAGCTGAAATGTGTAGCAGACCAGTTCCCTTTGCAAACATGGAATGCGTCATTAAGCAACAATTTCTGAACCAATAGCAGCTCTGTGGAACTTACAGACCAAAAATAAATTACAAAGAGTAAACCCAAAAGCAGAGAATTGGAATCAGAAATCGCAGGAAGGATGTTCTTTTGATTCGTTTCAGAAGAGGTCCCCATCAATATTTGTTGAAGATTGGAGTGCAACGATTTATGAAAATGCAATCTTCCGTTACCTGTGTAGCATATTTTAACTGAATGTTCGTATGATAATCACATTAACCATATCTATTTTAACACAGTTCAACTATCATTAATTATCTCATAAGGAGATACACTCATGTTAAATTATTTCAGTTGTTAAAACAGAGAGGACTTTACCATTTGCTTTAATTTACCTTTAATGAATTTTAGCACGTATATTTCATACGTGTCTTGTTTTATCATCATCAAATCATCTCTGGAATTTTGTTATTGTAAGTTGTAGGATGTCTATGTATTTTACCAAGAAACACGGTTTTCATCCATAATAACATTTATATTTTAGTTACATGTATGTAAATTTATCACGTCTTGGAACATGATGACCTTATGTGCCAGAAAACTGTATTACCACCACAGCATCGAAATATTTTTAATTTTAAAACGTTTTAAGTTATTTTATAGCAATGTAAAATCTGATAATTCCCTGTTTGCTAATACTAAATTTATTCGATGCCTAAGGTGAAGCTTTAAAATATTTCAGCTTAAAGTTAGATTAAATCCCATTACCGTAAGCTTTAATACAAATACGCTTCTATTTTTGTTAAAGAGCTAGGTTGTCTTAACAGTGGACATTGACAGATGTATCGCATTTTCCAACGTTCTCAATATCTCGCCTGAAACGAAGTTTTGGCAAACCTCCAACGCAGAGTATTCAGTAGAGCCTCTTTTAAAGCATTGATTTCCTTCGAAGAAAGAAAAAAAACTGACCGATCTTGACCGGTAGAAACTGACCAAAGTGTCTAGACTTCGCATTTCAGATGTCTGTATTTAAATGAAATACCAAACGGAAATCGTTGCCCATTCGATTTTAGCCCGTGTTAGAACTAATAGCATTTAACAGCTACCGGCAAAATATTCGAAAAGATGAATACAGGCTTTATTTCTTTAAATATCGGACCTAGACACGTCTTTAGATTTCAGAGTTTCTTAAACTGAAGTCCAAAAGGTTTTGAAAAACACTTTCACTCCTATGGATGAAGAAAAGCAGTAAATGCAAAATCTAAGTTTTTTATATAGCCCTTGTAAGGAAAAATTTCTAATTGGTAAGTGATGCATTATGCTTTAATAAATGTAAATATAGCAACAATAAATGCTTATGCTACATTCGAAACTCGAAGAGATATGCTTAATATTTTTATGCTCTGAGATATATTTAATTAAGAATATTACTTTACTTATACTAAACTACTATGAATAACTTTTTTTTCTCTATGCTAAAGTATTGTTATTAATTTTGCTTTTATAGTTTGTAATTAAATTTGGAAAAAAATGTTAAATTTCGTTTCGCAAAAGTCATCAAAAATTGATCAGTGAATTTTTTTCTTAAAGGTGTTAAAGAACTTTCTATATTCAACTTGTTAAACCAGACATTCCGAACCTTCTGAAGCTCGCGGCACTCTAATTAGAATGCTTGTTTCAATTTTAATCTTAAATCGAAATGGAATATGTTGTTAGAAGCAATTTATTTCTGTTCAAACTTTTTCCGTTATTTTACTGCAAGATAATATAATAAACAACATCATAGAAGATTATAGTTTGTAGAATCATTAGATTATTTTCGGAAGCAGGCGATGTAAAGAAGATGCAGTGCCCTCGCCGAGACTCGAACCTGAACCTCACGAATGCAGGCCGAGTGCGATACCTTTACACAACGATGGCATGCTGGAAGGAAGAAGAAAATACCTTATATACTCCCGATTTTAAAAAGGTGACTGAGTATTAGGGAACTCAGTCCCCAAATCCTGGTGGTAGCGAATGGTTGTCTACCATCTTTTATTTCGCGCGCCACTATAGAATCATTTGGTTAGTTTAAAGCAGGAGATATGAAAATGTGCAATCCCTTCCCCGGGACTCGAATGTGGGCCTCTTGAATACATGCTAAGTGTGCTACTCTTAAACCACCAGGGCATTCTGGAAGAAGGGAAAAAATACTTATAGTACTATGGAATAACTAATATATATATATATATATATATATTGCTTAATGTGACCCTTGCGATTGATGCTCAAAACGAAAATGTTGTATAACAAAACTTGCAACTGACAACGAAACAAGCATATAGTCATCAAATTTTGCAGTCTGTTTCTCGCTTTGGATTTTAGTTGTCAAAGCATAAGAGATTTCTTGTACAGATATGACTGAGCAAAAGTGCATCCATTACTTTTCTCATTACGTTAGAAATTCCTCCACTCTTCATAAAACACCGACTCCGCTGAATCGAACCTCGAGAATATTTACGTATGATTGGTTGGACTGCCAGTTGCTGGATGCAAGAGTAATTAAGTAATGCTCGGGAAAAAAAAGCATAGACCAGAGGTCAATATTATTATTTTTTATAAATGATGGCATATTAATTTAACTTAATAATTTATTTTAAGTAGGTTTTAATAATATTTTTCCGTTTATGTATAAAAAACCGTGAATGTGCCGCGGCACATTAGCTGAAAACCATTGTGTTAAATCATAAAACTTAATAAGGAATAATAATAAGATATAATTTAAGTAAATATAAACTTCAGCTAATGTTATCCAACACCCTGTCCAAGAAAGGCACAAACTAGCCAGATTTTAGTACCGAGGTTTTCTCTTGAATGTTAAGATGTTGCTATTTAATCGATTATGGCAAAAAAAGAAAGAGAAGAAGACGACTGCATGGAGAAGCTGCGAAGAGAAACTGCTTTGTATTCAACTTACATATGGAAAAGCGAAGAGGCCTCTATACAATCAGCCCATTTGCCAGGACAGATTGACTGTATTTAGAGGTCTTATCCATTTGGTTGCTGTAAAGGGCTTCTCCTAGTATTAAAAATCGCCAGATCAATTTGAAAACAAAAACATTTCTGCTAAAGCATGGAATTTTCACGTGCCTTGGCAACATTTTGCAACTCACATGTTTTCATAAGAAAATTTATTCAAAACTTTAGAGTACTGTTGTTTAATAGGGATAAAAATTCTGCTGATTTAAAACTTTGATACATTAAATGTAGGCATTAAAATGTATAACCTAATTAAATAGAACAAATATATCTTAGTTTTACAGTATTCTTAACAATTAAGGTATCAGCGTTTTGATGGGGCAATATACGCAGATTTATACCGTACTTCTGATCAAATAAAAACACGGCAGTAATTGATTTCATAGAATTATTACCGTTTTATAACCAGTGTTGGTTATAAAACGGTAATAACCTATTTCTGATGTGGAGATTCACGGATTTTTCTATTAATCCTTTTCAGATGTACTTCCCACTGTTTCTTATACAAAAACTTATTTTCTGATCGATAATAGCCATATAGACATAGAATCGTACTCTCTTTGGCCATATAAACTCTAGGAGATCCTGCTAAGGAATCTAGCGACTTTTCGCTTAGGCTTAAAGTAAATAACTACGGAAGAAGGGTAAAAATAACCTTTTATTATTGTCGACTATGAACAGAAAGGCACGTAATTCGTGCTTTACATTAACATTGACAACTTGGCGGTGGAACTTAAGAATCGTTACACAATAAATTCAAGGCTAAAGGGTAGTGCTGGACTAGCACTTTAAGTTAAGGGCTAACAAGGTTGACTCGACAACCTACCCGGCGTGATAATTATTTAAATGACTAAAAAGGCGTATCAGCAACTCCGCGTAACAACAAGAACACATTCGTAATATGCGTTGGATAACGAAAACAAGCTCTGAATAAACTCCAAGATTCACCCATTTAAATACTCACTTCACTTTAAATTTGGAACCTGGCGAGAGGAAGTTGAGGAGTTCAGAAAAGAGTTGGTTGCATGGGAATTTTTTCGATTTTCTTTATATGGCAAGTAAATACGAGACAATTTCCATTAAAAAGTTCGTCAAATTCATTTCTCTCCTTAGGCAAATAGCCCTGAAATGCTTTACCGGAATCTGAAGAACGCCTTAAGAAATCCTCCAGAAAAGCCTCCTTTCCCTTTAAGCCTGAAAGCCCTCCGCGTACTTCGCCATAATCGATTAAATAGTTGTAATGTGTCTTTGGTATGCTATTTTCTTTCATAAGCAATAGTAATAAAACTGGAAGGAATATTTATAAACTATACAGTGAAATCATTTATGTGGACATGTGGTGACATTATGTATGAGATGATTCTGAGATTTTGACAATATTTTAAAAGAGAAAAGGCCATACGTAGAAGGCAGTGCTCAAGCAAGCTTCTCTTCAACGGCAGTCAATATATCAAGAAAAAAGTAACTAACCTAATACCTAATTTAAACTTGGCTGTAATTAATAGTGCTTCTGGTAAATAAGTGGTTAAATGAAGACTGTCATCAGATACTACGTTAGTTCTTATATGTGAAGCTCGGAATTCTACTCGGCCTTTGACTTTTTTGGGCTCTTTGTCTCTCAGCTGAGTTGAACTAAACTTCGCAAACATTTTCATCGTTTCTAAATATATCTTATTTATCCAAATTTTATGACACCGTACTATTATGATGCATATAAAATTTTGAGCATTTTATAACTTAAATTTTCTAGCATCAGACTGCTTCCTGACTAAAAACTAACACCTGCACTGTAAAAATATTATATCTGAGTCATGTACAATCAAAATAATTCCCTAAAACTTAATAATAGTTTCCATTAAGCTAACAATATTTCCATTGAGAAAATTTAAGATAAATAACATATATCTGCGATAATTTTAATGCTTATTTCGCTGTCAGTTGTAATGTCTGTTTTCAACTTTGTTGCGCTTTGAGTTTCAATCGCAAGTGTTGCATTACACGAAAAATTATTTTAGTAATTTCAATAATAGTAAATTATATTCTCTTGATGATATTCATTTATATCATCTGCAGTAAAATAATTTAATTGTTAATGGAGAAAGTATTCCTTTGAACAGAAGTTTAAATTGCTTTTAACAACATATTCTACGATTTAAGATTAAGAATTAAAACAAAAATTCTAATTAGAGTGCTAGAAACTTCAGTACTTCGGAATCCCTCATTTAATGAGTTGAATATAGAAAGTTCGATAACCTTTAAGTGAAAAATTCGCAAATACACTGGTTATCATTAATTAAGGAAAAATCACAAAAATAGCGATAACTCCCTCAAAAGTAAACCAAACCGTGTAAAATTTGAATATGCTGCCAAGTAAGAGTAGCTGAGTAAAACTGCAATATGCAAATTAGTGGCGCTGCACTCGGAATACATCATCTGCAAGGAGCATAAAAGTCCACGTTTGAAAGCAAGCCCACATATTTCGTTCTGATAGTGACGTCAGAAATCTGAGATAGCCAATTCGTAGCAATGACCTCCAGGCATCATTTGCCGGCAGAACTACGATGGAGAGCCGTTGAGTGAATAGAGGCAGGAAAAAGTCAAACAGAAATGGCCAGATGCTAAATGTGAGTCCTTCTGTGGTTCATGGACTTGGGAGGCAATTTCAAACCTCAGATTCGACATCTAAGAGGTTCAGCCAAGGACGGCCAACTGCTACGACGAGCGCCGATGACCGATATTTGACATTACGTGCACGCAGTAATAGAACCGCTACTCCGACTCTTCTTACATTCTCACTTGCTGCAGCCACCGGAAGGTTGGTGTCAACGTCAACTGTGCGTCACGAAGGTGGTCTGTATGCGAGGCGACCAGCCATTTGCGTGCCGCTTACGTCACGCCATAGGAGCGACCGTTTGAAGTGCGCACGATAACATGTCCGAGGGACGCCTGATCAATAGAGGGTTGTTCCCTTTACGGATGAGTCCAGGTTTAGTCTAGAAAGCGATAGTAGGCGTTATTTGATATGGAGAGAACTTGGAACCTGTTATCATCCGTCAAACATCCGTGAAAAAGATGCATAAGGAAGAGTCTGTGTTTGGGGTCGCATCTCTTTGGGTCGATGCACATACCTCCATGTCTTTCCAAGGGGAATCGTTAATGCTCAGGTTTGTAGAGATGACATCCTTGATGTTTTGATGCTTATGTGCACCCATATGCCGGGGCAATAGGTGATGCTTCCCTGTTACAGGACGACAACGCAAGACCACACAGGGCTCGCGTCGTAGATGACTATCTTCAACAGGAAACAATTCTGCGCATGAAGTGGCCACCTCGATCCCCGGACTTGAATCCTATCGAGCACGTTTATGATGCTTTAGGGAAACGTCTAGCTGCTCTCAATCCGCCCCCTCAGACCCTTGCCGTACTTGCAACTGCTTTGCAAGAGCAATGGCTCTCGCTTCCCATGGAACTGATCGACCGCATAATTGAAAGCATCACAGATCGCTGTAAGAGCTGTATTGCTTCTAGAGGCGATCATATTCCATATTGAAGGTACTTTTCCTATAGCAAACTGACACCTTCAATTTATAGCAAACTGACACCTTGGATTTGTTAATTTTATACATGTGCTAATTTCTATACTACCATAATTGTCTGGTAATTTCTTTTTATGTTATTGGATACCTTACTATGTGTTGTATATTGTGGGTAAGTTTCATAAAATTCTACATGTAACTTTTTCAGTAATCGTGATTTTTCCTTAATTTATGATAACCAGTGTATATGTTTTGTGATAGGATTTGCTGATGTAGATAAATTTTCGATGGCTTTTACGGAAAGAAATTTCACGATTTTCTTCCAAATTTAGGGGCAAAACTTGATGATTCTAAGGTCCCATCATTTCTTTCATCATCATACAGAAATCTGGAGATAAAAATACATTGATCAGTTTTTAAAATTTTATGACCAAGAAATTAGGACTTTCTAAAGCCGGAAAACTGAATGTAACTAATCTTGCATTATAAAGAAATTTATTTGATAATAACATCTTTCTTTGCATAAGAAAGAACTTCTCATAGTTTTATTCATCACAGATAAATTCGCACTTATATCCATTGGGTATAAATTTAACAAAAAACAGTTTAACAGAAACAAGGATTTTTGAGAAGATAGTATATGGAATCTCCTAGCTGACAATTATACTATGATGACTTCAATTAGCAACCTCGCCAAAAGTTCAATAAATTGTTACTTTTAAAAACAAAATTTATTACGAAATGTTAAAGGTTCCGGATTATCTATAAATGACTAATTTATATCAACTGATATACTTTGCATTTTCTGCTTAAAAAATATTTTAATTAAACTTATGTGGTTTTCCAATTTAAATCACTTTTCTTAAGAAAAAAAGTACTGAATGACATTTCATGTTTTACGATATAGACGAAACTACTCGGTACAAAAACAAATAGTATTTTCTTACAAAATACTTAATTTCAAATACGTTTTCCAGCTAATTTTTGCTGAAAACGTTCTGATTTAGTTCTTCTCATTTAAGTATCAAAAATAATAAATCACAAAAACACTATTAAATCAGTGTTTCGTCTTGTGATGTCAAACTAAAGCTCATGTGGCCCTTTTAATTTTAAATCGTCATGATACTTCTACCTTAAAAAATGGCATTTGAATTCAAAATAATGTACTCAAAACTCCTCTTAGTTGCACGCCTCTGGAAACTAGCCAGTGCCATAAAATAACTACTACTTTCTCTTGAAATCTCATTTCTTTTCGTTTTCTTTATTTTTTGGAGAACAAGTCGCTTGTGTGGCCAGCCGCCTAAAATATACGTATAATGATTTTAAACAGCCCGTCTAATGTATTTCCCACAGCTCCTCTAGTGTAACTTCATGAAAATGTTTAATTAATTTAATAATAAACAAAAGTATCACTTTTTGATTAAACTATTTTACCCAATCGTTCCAAATCTAAGATTCTAGGCTTGAAATGATACAAAAATTATGCAGTGATCTATAGTGAATGCTAAAAATACTTTTAATTATGCTCTGAAAAAGACTAGAATGAAAGAAAAGTTTTAAAGCATTTCATTTTTATCATATAAACATCTTATTATTTAAGAATTAAATGAGAAGAATAAAGATATATCAGTACATTTCTTCCCTTCAAGTTTTCTCATCTATATTTATAATATTTTATTTTTCAGTATATATTGGGGGTATTGATGTTAACTCAAATATCGATTATTTCAATTTTCACTTCCTTGTACAAAGTAGAGGAAGTATTGTAATAGCGAAAATTTTCGGGTATCATATTCCAACGAAAATAAACATTTTGGTCGCTCTCGAATCCATCTGAATAATGTTTCCGCGTGACATCTGTATGCATGGACAGAATAAAGGAATCTTTTCAAAACGGATTGTAAAATGGGTTCAAAATGTGTTCAGAAGTGATTTTTCCGTGGCTTCCATATGTACGGACGTACATACGTATGTACCTCACATAACTCAAAAACGAATAGAATCAGAGCATTGAAATTTTAAATATGCGACTGCTATAATATGTAGTTGTGCACCTCCCTTTTTGGTTGCAAACGGCCGCGCAAGCATACATATAAATGTATATATGCTATATATAGTATATACCCATTCTGTTATCCGATTCGGTGAGCTCAGTTTTTTATTCTTATATGTTAGCAAATTGTGCATTTTTTGCTTTAAAAATAATTTAATTATGTTGTTCTAATGTTCCGGGTTAAGGTTTTTTGCCTTTAGCTAATCTGCATGCAATAGTTGTAGAACTATCAACAACTTAAAATTTGTTTAAGTGGTACTCAGCCTAACGAAGCCGATATTTATTTATATTTGAAACTCTTAGTAGAATAGTGAATTAATTCACTTTGTCATCAAGTTCAGTGTCTTTTTGTCGAGTGGGACGAAATTAAACTTTTAGTTTTGTTCTCCGTAAAATCTGACTTCCTCCCCGCTGGCCGAATTACCTTTCTTTGCGTAGAAACCTTAATTTTAATTGTAAAATTTGTTCTTTCACTGTTTTAACTGTATTTGATGTTTTATGTTTTTCTGTATTTTACAATTTTTAATGAAAATGTTTTGAATTTTTATGGATTTTTGCCTTTCCCCGAAGTGAGAACTGAATTGATTGAATGATAAATATATCGCTATGGAAATTCGAGGAAATACGTTTTAATGAAATGCATCAAAAATGTGTACAATTTAAAAGCCCGTACGAGGAAGTCATGAGGTGTTCACATCAGATTTTTTCTTTTGTTTTTATTGAAGAATCGATGATAAGGATGACAGGTACAGCTACAAGTAGGGAGGACACCAGATATTTACCAACAGGTGATCAGGTGTTATCCCTTCCTACTAACTTTCTCGAATAGCCTATCTTAAAGCAGAAGATGCCCGATTCACACTATACCTACCACTGCCAGCAGTGTATTAGGGGCTTGTGCGCATGTCCTGAATGCTTCGTTTATACATATATATCTATGAAAAATTACATTATGCATGGTGGCACATAAATATTATTTCTATATAGTGATACAACTGATTTTAGAAGGTAGTTACAAATTTGTTGCATATTGTTAAATCATATGAATTACGGTTGTTTTACATGTTTGTTAGATAAGGACGACAAGCTATTGTCGACCACATTTTATTTCAGCGCCATTGTTGAGGTCGCTGGAATTTAAGAAACGAGAAATGGTCAAAATACAGGATTCGAGCCACGGATTTTTCACTAGCTAGCGGGATGTGTAGTTAGTGAGCTGATGACTTACACTACAAAGGAATATATGGAAGAAAGCGATAATTTGTTACAACAGTAAATTTTCCATGAATTTTTTTAAGATATTAAAATAATGCACTAGGGAATCCATTAGTAAAGATTGTAAGATAATTTCAGGTTTGTTGTCTGTATAAATTTATTGATAAAATACATTACCTCAGAAAAAAAAAGCAACATCATGAAATTTTTTTGCAGCATTTGACAGATTTAAGAGTGACTTAAAAGAATTAAGTTATGTTTCACAGTTTTCAGACAATAAGGAAAGTTTTAAAGTGTTATCTTAATTAGAAAAGGCAACGAGGAAGAATTGCATGGGCCTTGGACGCAGTCAACTTATCAATATTCGCGTTTACAAAATGCTTATTAAATGTTGCCATACTTTATGCTCGCTACACAGTTTACATTTCAGATGTAAATTGATCAAAGTACCATGAAGATATCTTCACTTGTAAAAATCGTAACTGCTTGAAATTGTAAAAAAAACTCCAAGGCCTTATTTTTTATTTTTTATTTTTTAATAAGGAGCATTAGCTCAGAAGGGCTATTAATTTCGTTTCGGTAATTTGCGTCCATTCACTGTAAATGCCCGTATCACTTTTCAAACTGTTGCCACCAGATATTATCGCCCTGTATTAAAGAAATTAAATAATGAAGCATCTGCATAAATATATGTAAGTTTCTCGCATTGTGATAAAACAACGGTACTTAGAGCCGTCAAATTTTGAATACCGTAATCGTCCTCCAAATATAGGCATCTTGAGGCCCAAATTTTGAGTTTGGAATTTGTTTTATTATCGATTTTATATTTTGTAACACTTTAACGAATTTTTGATTAAGAAACTCAACGATTTCAAAGTGAGCAATGGCAACACTGTACGGAAGGAAAATTATTTTTATCTCCATTGCGCGAGACTGCGTATCGGAAATTCTAAAGATATGCCCATTCAAAAATTACTTTTCGATATTGCTGTTGAATTAAATTTTATGGTTTAAGTGCAAAGAACATGATATTTAATAAATAAATGTAACACACAAAGCGTTAAAAAAAAAGAAGTCCCTTTGGGCGTAATGGAAAATCTGAAAGCTTTCAGATTTTTTTTTATTTATGTATTTGCCAACTTTTTAAAATTATTTTGCGATATTGCTCTTGAATTGGATTTTTATGGTTTAACTGCAAAGAACATGACATTTTATAAAAAAGGTAACTCAGAAAAGGTTTACGTTGATGTAAAATCTGAAACCTTTCAGATTTTTTCCCTGGTCATTTTTATTTTATTTTGTTCTCTTCTGACATGTTTAGTCACAAAGTTTATCCGATTTTTAACACTCAAAAACACTAACTAATTATTTCAAAGCACTGGAAAATATCAAAATGTTTTATTCAATCATTCTTTGTTTTGAAAGCTGTGGATGGCAACGATTTTTAAAGCAATTTAATACGGAATCTCAAATTTTTATTTCGTAAAAGGAGTTAGATGTTACTTTTACAGTTTAAAAATTGCTATTTTAAAGATTCTAATAACATGATGAATAAGATGGCATAAACATGATTATTATGATATAATTTTATGATTTGCATTCTGGGAACTGTTTTGATATTAGTTTCAAGATGTTATGAAATGAATGAACCGTAAGACATAAGTTGCCCACTTTAGTTATTATTTATTGTTACTTTAGTTACTGTTTCCAGCGTTAGCAGTAACATAAGCAGCTTGGTTATTATGATTCAGAAATGCGAAGAAAAAAATGGCGAAGTAAAAGAAGGGCGAAGAGGAAAAAATGTGTGTGACATGGAAGCACTCAGCTGATCAATCTTTAATTTTACAAATAACGTATTCGAGTTTGAAAGTAGTTAAAAAATGTCCGAGAGAGACCATTGACCAGTCAAAATATTTTAGTTCTCTCTGTGAGCTCAACGAGTTAACATCAGCACTGAGCTGTAATATTCTAGTATATGTAATATGTAATATGTAACAGAGTTCTTGAAAGATAGAATACTGAAGAATTAAGTAACGATTATTCTCTAAATTCTTCTATGTACTACGTGTTAAAATACCCTCTTATTCTAACTCAAAATATAGCTATAGACGGTCCCTCTTGGGCGTACAAAAAGCCTCCACTTGGTTTTTAATGCAAAATAGAAAATATAAAACTAATTAATACTAAATAGAATTAATCAGCCGAAGCTGCACAGAATCCACTCACGTAGCTAGCCGTTATTTAAGGATCACCGACGTATACTAACAGGCACGTAATAAGTACGGCTGTAGAATAGCAAGCTTTAACTAAAAGCAGCAACATGGGCAAAAAGGTAGTACATGTTCTCCCACTGAAGTAACTAGCGATATACATATTAGAAGGTAAAGGCAAAGCTCGCTCCAAAATAAAAATAAGGTATCGAAGAGAACTAAGGTTGCCAGTGTGCATTTATCAACATTATATGGGCCAGCATGTGGCGTACTGGTATGGGACGCCACTGCGTACACATGCCGGTCATCTCTTGCTTGGGTAGTAGGTAATGTGTTAGTGGTCATTACATTTTTGACATTTTAAAGTCTGTGGCCGTGCCCTATATATGAGGTCTGTGTGACGCCACTTTTAAAAAGATAATGCACGACCTGTTGTTGTACTTGCTATCCTGACCTTCGTCAATATAGTGATATGGTGTTCAGCAGTTGCTCTGGCCAGCACATTCTCTAAATCCGTCATCCATTGAGAACATCTGGTCATAACTCTGTCATAGAGTTGACATCATAAATTGTTGCATCTTTTTCTGTATATTTCTTCTTCTCAAAATGGGTTGTAAGATTAATTTTATTTTAAAATTAGAATTTGAGATTTTTTGTGCTTTCAGATTTCTACATTATTATCTGCTATCAAATAAAAATTTCAGAAAAATCATCCTTATGATTACTTCAATTTTTTATTTATATTTTAAGTCTCAAATCTAACTAGAACTCAAATCTAACGAGAAATTTAGTGAGTTACGAGTAAAGTCTTTTACAGGTTAATAACTCTTAAAATACATACGTACTTGGTAATTTTTAAACTATGCTGAATTTCACTGTGACGTATTACTACACTTAAATGATTTAATTCAACTGTAGGTTTTTCGAAGAAATTTTTGCCCATTTCAAAGTTTTATAGAAATTGTTAAGGATCATAATTTCAAGGTAAATTCTAAAGGAAATTAAATAAATTAAATTCTAAAGGAATGGAAGTGTATAGTTTATTTATTGGAAAAAGTGCATATTTTGTGGAATGCTTTAAGCAATTCAGAACTGTTAGGATCATAGAAATTTCTAAAACAGTTTAGGAAATAATTTATTTGAAATTAGGTAAGAGTTTCATCTATTACGGTAGCCGAACTAGTAATTAAGCATAATCATTTTTTCTGTATATGGCAAAGGAAAACAATTAAAATTTAATTTTGTAAATACACTGAGCGCTATCATTGCAATTACATACCTTATGCAACAACCTCTGTATGTGAAACGTTTTCCTAAAATGTGAACTAACATCGACACTGAATATGATTTCTCTAAGGCAACCGCCTCCTCGGAAGACCAAAATCATATGGAATTATAGGTATTCACTTTAAGAGGATTCATTGTATGTCTAAAAGAAGTAATAATTATTTGAGAATATGTTGACTTAAGGTCTTTTTTACTGATTATTGCCAACTATTTTTACCGCCTGGTACGAAGTAAATAAAAAGTATTGTAATATCGAAAAATTTCTGATATATATTTCGACGAAATTATCAATTTTGACAGCTCTCGAATCTGTTTGGACTTTTTTTTATGAGACATCTGTTCGTACGGATAGAATAAAGTACTTTTTTTTTCCCAGAGTGGATTCTGAAAGGTATTTAAAATGAATTCAGGAGGGACCTTTTTCTTGACATCTGTACGTGTAAATGCAGGTAATGTATGTATGTATTTCGCATAACTCTAAAACTATTAGCCGTAGAATGCTGAAATTTTCTATATAGTACTGCAATAACATCTAGTTCTGCAACTCCTTCTTTTCTTCCAAACGCATTCATATATATATATATATATATTTCATTTGAGAATATATATATATTTATTAGCCCAAAGGGCGTTAGCCCGGAAAGGCTATTAATTTCATTTTGGCATTTTGCGTTGATTCACTATAAATGTCGGTTCCCTTTTCAACTTGTTACCACCAAATATTATCGCCCTGTGTTATATTTAAAGAAATTAAATAATGGAAAATCTGCATAAATGTGTGTATGTTTCTTGCATTGTGGTAAATTAACGGTACGTAGAGCCCTCAAATTTTAAATAATGTAATCCTCCAACGAATATGGACATCTGGAAGCCCTAATTTGGAATTTGGAATTTGTTTTTAATTGATTTCATATCACTTTAACGAACACTTTAACGAATTTTTGATTAAGAAAAGCAACGATCAAAGCTAGCAATGGCAACACTGTAAGGAAAGAAAAAAATTTTTATCTCCATCGCGCGAGACTGCGTATCGGAATTTCTAAAGATATGTTCATTTAAAAATTATTTTTCGATATTGCTGTTGAATTGAATTTTATGGTTTAAGTACAAAGAACATGATATTTAATAAATAAATGTAACACATAAACCGTTAAAAAAAAGTCCCTTTGGGCGTAATGTAACCTGAAAGCTTTCAGACTTATTTTTTATTTATTTATTTCATTTCACAATGTCTTAAATCATTTGAGAATATATATATATATATATCCACCTTCTTACTGGGCTCTGTGACTTCTGTTTTTTATTCTTATATGTTGGTAAATTGTCATTTCTTACTTTAAAAGTGATTGACTTATGTTGCTCTTATGTTCCGTTTAGGGTTTTTACGCTTTCAGTTAATTTGCTTGCAATAGTTGTAGAATTATCAACAAGTGCGGCTAAGCCTAACGTGGCGTAAATTTGTTTACATATGAAACGTTTCGTGGTATAGTTAATTAAGTCAGTTGCTGCACCAGCTTTATTGTCGCTCTGCTAGTGAGACAAAAATTTTAACTTAAAATTTTAGTGCAACGAAAATTTTGTCTTCTCACTCGTTTTCCGAAGTATTTATTTTTGGGTAGAAACTCTAATTTTAATTTCAAAAGCTTTTTTAAACTGGTTTTAACTGCGTTCGGTGTTTTAAGTTCTTTGGATTTTATAATTTTTAATGAAGTTATTTTGAGTATTTATTTATTTTTGCCTTTCCGCGGAGGGAGAACTGAATTGATCGAATAAGAATCTCTATTGAAATTCGAGGAAATAAATTTAAATGAAGAGCCGCAAAAAAAATGTGTACAATTTAATACGCCGTAAAGGGAAGTCATGTAGTGTCCACATCAAATTTTTTATTTTAACGTATGATGTAAAATATCTGTCTTGTGTATATCATTTCCAGAGTTATGTGCACCAAGTTTCAGAAAACGTTGATAAATTCATGACATTTTCTAAGTTTTCAAAAGTGGGACAATTTTATCTAAACTAGAAGAAATGGCAACGGTTCCAAGATGCTCCTGTATCTGTATTTTTATTTCCTAAGGTACCCATTTCTCTAATATATTTTCTTTATATTTTACACGAAGATAAATCCACACAATAATATGGAATAAACTATTTCACCAAACCTGTGCAAGTATCTTTCAGATTAATTCCTTCAATTCTTTTAAATTATCATCAGAAAGGGTCGAAGAGCTTCTACTAAATAAGGCAACTTCAAGAATCTAATCTCCAGATCTAAAATTCTCAGATTGTTTTCTCATGATTTATTCTTTAATTGTATTTTCAATGTTTCAATGTATTTTCAATGCGCATGTTTCCAACTATCTTCGTAACTCTGCGCTTTGGTTTAAATATATAAAATTCAAGAACGAGTAGAAATCCAATTTTTTGTTTTTAGACTTTTAAGTGAAATAAATCCAGAAATCGCGGCTTGGAAAAGAAGCTGGACTCGCTGGAGTGTGGTGAGGTTTATCTATACTTACAGTCAAATAATTCGAAGCAAATATCATTGGAGAATATCATCAGACTTTAAATCACAAAGCATATCAACTCAAGCAGTGAATTTGATTAGAATCATATTGTGGTAGCAGATCATTATGCCTGGTATGCATCCCATTATCCTTTTCAGGAATGCTGGGAATTTCTCTTGGTGTTAGAGAGAATATCACAGTTGGGAACGGATTTCATGCATGAATGCAGAAATTCTGTTAATTCCAAGATTAGCAATTAGCACACCAAAATTACTACATTAATGCATTAAAAATTAGTAAAAATATATAATCTTTCAAGTTATGCATTATAAACAGATTCACTATTTTAGTATTCAAAACATTTATCATCATAAGTGTAAAATATTGTCTTTGTTTCTACAGGATTCTGTGTCATTATCCATTATTTTTGTTTCTGCAATTCATCTGAATTAACTTCGTAATATACATGCCTCGTAAGTATCCCTTCTTTCAATATATAGAAATATTCTTTTACCCTTCAATTCAAAAACCAATCAATAATATCCATTTGAATTCAAATCTAGCATTATATATGCATGGATAACCACTTAATGCTTCTAAAAGCACGCATTAGTAGATTAAAATGAATCTTAGCAATAAATAAGAAAGCAGTTTGACATACTATATTGTAATAACTTAAGGTAGGGCTTCTTATGTTTTTGTTCAATCGTAATGTTGGAAGGCATTGTTCCAACATTACAACTTTATATTATCTGTACTCTAAATCTAGATACGTAGTTTACGATTTACATTATTATATATGTAATAATATATTAATATTGATAAATTAAAGTTTATTAACAAGAAACTTTTAAATTGGGTTCATTAAAATCATTATACATTTTTTCTTTTTTATATAATAACTTTTTTCGACGTGCAAACAGCTACTATTAAAAAATCTGTGTATTTTCCGGGATCTGAAGTTAAATGAAAAAGATGTGCAATTTCTATTCATATTTTAAATTAATATACACAAAACATTATGAAGAAGGAAAAGCATTACACTTCGGTTAAAACATTTCCTTAACTTCAAATTAATGGTTATGCTAAGCTTGATGTAACTCTGTTAAGGAAGAGGTATAAAAAAGGATGAATTCCTAAAGTTGCATATAAATTAATTTAAATGTTTGCCTGGTTTAGATCAAAGCTTTAAATGCATTTACATTTATGTTTCTTTTTACTTCGCCTTCTTCCTGCGCGCTCTTTCTATAAGCTATACTTCCTGTATATTGCATGAATATATTTTTAATACCATAATACTCTTTTTTAAATTTCTACATCTTAGAATTTTCTATTTTCTTGCTTTCATTCTAATAGTAATAGATTATGTAAGTACTACTGAATTATCGGTACTGATGCGCTATTGCTCGAAGCAAGATGTTTCGAAAAATCATTCTAATCGCAATAAACGACTCAAAGAGGACCCTTTTTAAGCTCACTACAGATCTCTTACACAAACACACACATAATGTATCCCATGATTCGAGGCAAAGTTTATCTAGCAAATATATATCTCCTGGAGAGGGGAGGGCATAAAATCAAAGCCGCCATCACAAGCACAATAGCGTGTCGGGCAGTGGCAAACACACACACAAACACTCTTCGCACACACGCCTGGATATATCCCAGAAATCTGTCCCATTAGCTGGATGCTGAGGTTGGAAGAAGGGTGTCACATTTTTTGGGGGTGTTGCGTGACTCAGTGCTGAAGGGGGCTCTCTCTGAATCAGATCCCCCGAGTAGCCCCCTGCCATCTTTCCCCAAACCGGACACTTCTGGATGACACAATGACTCAGCAGAAAAATCAAAAAATCAACAAAAATTGGTTCGACCAAGCTATTGTTCAAACGCAGGGAGATACTGGAAAGGGGGGCGCTGGAAATTAAGAGAAGGGGGAAGGCGATATTTAAAAGCCAGAGAACAGGATGCGGAAGGAAGCGATTCATTTGGGCATAAGTTGAAAGTCGTTGTAGGATTCTCTCTCTCCCGTTGGCCGACCCCGCAGGGGAAAGAAGAGCATGACAGTAGCTCCGGTAGATTTTTTTTTCTTTTTTTGCCATTTTTACAGTGCATTAATATGCGCGGAGATGATGAAGGTCTGGCTATAGAAAGAGGATGCAATCACACAAAAAACTGGGAGGATGCCTTAGTTGGAATGAGCTTTTAAAGATTTCGTTGTACTTAACAATAAAATGATCATTAACATCTAATTGCTAATAATGGCTAATGAAGTTAATAATGCTTAATTGCTTAACTTAAAAGACAGCTCATCAATTTCTTGTAAAAAGGCAAAAAATTAACAGGTACAAGAGGAGTAAATGGAATATATTTTTAAATTTCAAACTTTTTTGAAACTAATTCTTATACATATATAAACATAATTTCAATTAAAAGCATTTTAGTAATTAATTTTAAGTTTAGCTTTTAAAAATTACTTAATGTAGAAGAAAATATCAGAAAATTGTCTATTTTTTGTCAATGAAATCGAGCAATTGCTAAATTGTTAATATGTAGAGATTGGTTCCTATAACGTTAACTTTCCAATAAAGGGACTAATGTAAAAATTGAAGAGGGTAACCAATAGTTTTACCGGCTTCGAAAATTTCCAGATTATATACAAAGCAATATTATGAAGATCTATCATACCAGGTAAAACCCCGCACCATAAATATCTAAGTAAGAATGCAGTTCCATTACTGCTACACTCAAATTCATTATCAGCACTTCTGGAAAATTCTTTTTATACAGTTATTACCTTTAAATTACCAAAATAACCGTTGGAAACTGCCTCATTTCCTCTCTTTTGACTTCTAAGTAGTGCAAACTAATATGAAATTTAATTATAATACAGTTATTGCTTTGAAGACTAACTGAAGTAAAGATCAAAAGAAAATGCAAAATCAGCGAAGCCTAATCTTAACCTTTTTTACCCCTTTTATCTTAACCTTTTATCCAGTCATGAGATTTTTTTGTCACTTGATATACATCAACTTAAAATTAAATTTAATTTAAAATTCAAATGTTAAACTGTTAAATTTAAAATATTTTGCCTTCTTACTTTCTTTAATGATGTAAATATCATCTTATGAACGGAAGTTTGTGAAAAGAGAGATCAAAACAAGTAATTATATAAATTTAACATAGAAATGATGTTTCAAATGAAGGTCTTCATAAACAGATCCAAAACGCTACGCCACTCAAAGTGTTTTAAGGGCTAGTGAAGAAAACCTGACAATCGGTTATAGCGAAAACATCGCAGACGAAAACAACGCAAGGCGAAAACGTCGTGGTACAAAACATCATGGGTAAAGAGACATCGCAGTTCTAAAACTTCATGGTACCCAATATCGTCGTGGAAAATAAAACGGTTCAGAAACTTCGCAGTTTAAAAATATCTTTGTCGAAAACATCTTGGTAAAACGTAAAGTACTTACAGATCATCGCATCGCGATAACATAGAAGACATGAGTTTTTCAGGCTTTAAAATTTGCAAATGCATATTCGCATAATGATTTGTGAGCGCAAGAAGGAAAAACAGGAATATTTTTACTTTCATATTTCATAATTTTGAATTAACTTTTTTTTCCTGAAAAAGGGAAAAAGATACTTCAGATTTCAAAATTGAAAATGAGTAGAAAATTAATGCAACTTATAGAACTTAAGAGAATTTTAAACTTACAAAAGTAACTAATAAAAGTCATTCATTAATTCATCTTTTTATAAAGTTTTATTGATAATTTTTCCTTAAAAACATAGTCTGTGTTACATGTGGTTACCTCTATTAAAATTGTTTAATTAATTATCACACCATAAAATGATGGTAACTGCAATAAGTAGCATTCGTTTTCCACTTATTTTCAGTTTCCGAATGCTTAAGTTTCCTTTTGGATTTCTCAGCAAAAATTTATTAATTAATTCAAAATGAAGAAGTAACACTATTTGCGCTCACAAATTACTATGCGAATATGCATTTGACACTTCTAAAGCCTGAAAAATGCATGTCTGCAGTGTGCGAGAAAAATCGTCATGCGATGATTTGTAAGTGCTTTATTTTTTACCATGACATTTTCGATGACGATGTCTTTAAACTGCGAAGTTTTTGAACCGCTTTATTTTCGACGACCATATTTTGTATCACGATGTAGTATTGTAACTGCGATGTTTTCTATTTGCTTACTTTTCTCCCACGATGTTTTCGCCTTACGTTGTTTTCTCCGCGATGTTTTCATCCGCGAAGATTTCGGCGGACAACCGGCAATCCAAACCTTTTCCCGGCAAACTTAAATTGCAACAGTAGCAAATATAAATAAGATCTGAAGTAGACGCTAGTCTACGCTTCAAGAGGCTGTTTAACAAACTTAGGGAGAAACTTCCATACACTTCACTCTTATTCCTACTTTAAACTAATTCGCATTCTGGTGGAAGATGACGAAAGTAGCAGCTATATAAAACCAAAAATTATAAGAAAACTGGTTAATTAATATAAAGCTTCACAAATTATATAATATCGCTTCCGAATGCAATGATTTCATGAAAATTATCAAAAATTGTGTATAATTCCAAAACGGATGTAAATAGTATAAGGTTAATAGTATAAGGAGCAAGCATTTCGCATAAACAAGAAAACTATCGCTGAGTTTCCAAAAATCACCCATTACTCTGCTATCCATAAATCATTATAGATAGTGTTGTCCCTTGATTTTCCCTGCAAGATTTGAAACCATTGTGGTAATTCCTCAGTAATTTTCATCATTTAAAAACATCAGTAATATTTTTTTCTTAAATCAGTAACTGCACTAGACAACAGACTTCAAATTATCGGGAATTACAACAATCTGAACATTTCGTTTTTCTTTTCTAAGCTAAGTAAAATTAAACTTTGTAATTTATTTATATCCTTTTCAATCTTTTACTGTAAAATCTTTTCTAAAATAAAATATGTTAGCGAAAAATATAATTCTTCTATTTGCATTATGGTAAATTCATGTAACCTGAAGAAAAGAGAACCGAATTATCCATAATTTTCAAATGCCCGGATGCAGTGTACCTTACACCAAAATTAGTCAGATTTAAAACTTTTAATGTGAATGTAATTAAAAGTTATGACATTACATCTTAGTTATACAATTTGATGAAACTTAGGAAAGTACCATACTTGAAGTCTGGAATTGCAAAAACCTCTTCTGTTTTCGCTTAGAAGCTTCTCATAAGTAATTGAGAATATTCTTTTCTTCTTTTCTGGTTGTTGTATTCTGTGCTCGTCTGAAGCAATGCCTTCATTCTTAAACTTTCGCTTAATATTAGAACCCTCACGAATTTTCTATAGGCTTAGAATTAGACTTTTCAGCTTCTACAAGAATGACTCTGAACAGTGGAAAGTCATCGCTAATGAATTCTTGTTAAAGGGAATTCACGATTTCTACAACATGCTGAACACCACCTTCTAAATTAAATTCCACTCCCATAACAAAAACTTCGTAAGGAAATTGGGATTAGCCTCTGCATTAGCTGCAGAACTCCAGCCAAATGTCTTCTGCATTTCCTTTTATAATTGCATTCTATTGAAGAAAAACCTTAGAGGGTACAGGCTTTCGATATATTGATGACTCCTTAATCGAGGTTTGAAGCAGACAAGTAGAATTTAAAGGTTAAAGAACAGCTGTCAATTTTGCGACAAAATGCAGAATTCCAGGGTTACCGATAACAAACACAGTCTCGAAAATGAGCTTTGAAATTAGGCGTCCTCTCAGCTTTCTCAATAAAAGTGCTGGTTAGTTAATCTTTCAACAGAAAATCATTCAACAAAAAAACGCAAAACTTTCTCTCCGGCAGCACATGCATTTCATAAAAAAACGTTTTTAAAGAGGCGACAGAAGTACCGAGAAGGACTGACAAGGTCTGTTGCTCATCAGTCTGTTGCATTCCTGTACAATAAATGTCTGGTTTAATTTCTAATTTGCCACTGACTGTTAACGTCTAGGTTTACTACAAAAAAGTACTCTTGTTCCAACTATAATTCCCTAAAGGGATAAACTGCTGTTTGTTTTTCCCGCGACGGGGGGAAAATAGAGTCAGTACGGAACTGAACGATGATATGATAAGATGTATAAATTGATCCGGCACTGTTCCGCGTAAGATATTAATATTTGTTTTAAATCATGCTTTGTTATTGTTTTCAATAAATAATCAAAGACAACTACTGTAAACTAAATGACTCAACACTTCAAAACGATGACACCACAATTTAATGGTGACCCGGACGTGATGAAACCAACGCTGACCTTCTGATGGAATGTTCCTTTGTTTTGAAAGTTTCTGATTTACGACCATGGAATTGAGGTAGGTCCCTTTAGATTCAGTCTTGAAGTGTTATGAATTTGTATGTGATAGGAAATTTTGAATTTATAGTGGTGATTTGATTATTTAGTTGTTGTAAATTGATTTTAAATTTAGTTTTGAAAACAGAAGTAGTTTATGCAAACATGGTGAAAAGAGTAGAAAGGTTAAGGCAGAAACGAAACTGCATTAGACAGCTTTTTTGTAATCTTTTGACAAAAATTGAAGACGCAATAAATAAACCTTTAAGTGAAATTTATAGTAAAGAACAAAAGCTTGATGATCTTTGTGATCAAAGAAACCAGTTGATTGAAAAGATAAAGAATCTTAAGGGTTTAGATAATGAAATGGAAGCAGTAATCGGTATAGATGAGTTAGAAAACGAAATTGCTGAGAGTGAAGAATATCAGGAACGCGGTATTCAATGGAAAACGAAAATAGATAGGCAAATAGAAAGTACTTTTAACTGGGTTTCGCAAAATGAAATTCGGGTTAATGAAAATGTTAGGTTGGAACAACGCGTAGTAAGAAACGAAAGTAGTGTAGTTAAGCTTCCGAAATTAAGTATTGAGAAGTTTTATGGTGATTGTAGTTCTTGGTTGGATTTCTGGAATTCCTACGAGGTGGCTATTCATAATAACAATTCCTTAAGCAAGGTTGAGAAGTTTTCATATCTGAAAACATTTTTAGGAGGTACTGCCTTGTCAGCAGTTTCGGGATTTTCGTTAACAAACGAAAATTATGATTCCTCAATTAAGTTGTTAAAAGAAAGATTCGGAAGGCTAGATTTGATTATAAGCTCGCACATGAATAAACTGTTGTTGATTGATTCCGTTAAGACATGCGCGAACGTTCCAGCATTGCGAAAAATGTATGATACGATTGAAATTCAAATTCGATCATTGAAGTCTTTAGGTGTTGCAGCAGGCACTTATAGTAGTTTACTTTGCCCAGTAATACTACAGAAAATTCCAGAAGAGTTAAATTTGTATTACAATAGACAACGCGAATCGCGTGACTCATTTGATATAGAACACTTAGTTGAGTTTTTGAGAAAGGAGGTAGAAATAAGAGAAGCGTCGTCTTTATTATCAGATTCAAAAAACTTCAAACGAAATGAAATTCCTTTTAGTAATAGAGGAGCGAGTCAAAATTATCAGAATAAATTTTATGTAGACTCAAAACGAAATATTTCAAAGGCGCGCATTCCAACAGCGGCTGCTTTAACAGCCGTAGCGAATGAAGTATGTAATTTCTGTTCGGATAAATCTCACGTAACTCAGAAATGTCCTTTACCATTAACCGAAAAACGAAATTCGTTAAAAACACAAGGCCGATGTTACATTTGTCTAAAACGTAGACATACATCACAATTTTGCTGGAAAAAAGACCAGCTGTGCAAAATATGTAAAAAACCTCACAATTATTTAATATGCGATAAGGCTGAACCGACAAATAATTCAGTCGAATCAAATAAGGAAACGGACAGCAATTTATCTACCGTACAGTCAATGCATTGCTTCGGAGGAAGTAAAAGGGAATCTGTAAACAAATCCGAGGGCGCAGGAGCGTCCCCGGTTTTATTGCAAACATTCAGCGCCATAGTAAAAACAAATAAAAAAAGCGAAATGCTGAGGGTGTTAATAGACGGCGGGAGCAACAGAACATTCATAAGAAGGAAAACTGCCGACTCGTTAGGATTGAAGGTTACCAGATGTGAAACGTTTGAAATATATGGGTTTGGTAGCGAGCGTAAACCTAAACAGCAGTATAACATAGTTCAACTTGATTTGCAGAATAGAATCAACCCTAGTAAAAAACTCAGCATAGAGGCAGTAGTAATTGATACGATTACACATGATCACATAGAAGTTCCTTCAAAGTGGGTTAGAAACATGGCTCTAAGTAAGGGAATAGAATTGGCCGACATTGGAAATACGAAAGAGATACATATGTTGATCGGCTCAGATTACATTTGGGAAATTTTGTATGAAAGAAACATAAGATTAGGAAAACGTTTAGTAATTACGGATAGTTTGTTTGGGTTTGTAATCCAAGGTAAGGAAATGGGATCGGATGATCATGGAAATTATGATTCTGATAAGACTTGTGTAAATCATATCTCCGTGAAGGAAGAAACAGAATTTGAAAGAGTTCGGAATCTGTGGGATTTGGAGGCTATAGGAATAAATCAGGAGAAGGAAATTTCGCGATCAGTTGCAGATGTCATAGACATGTTTGAAAGAAATACCACGTTTAAAAATGGGAGGTACGAAACTAAATTATTATGGAAGGAGGGTTGTAACACATTGAGCAGTAATTATGAAGTTGCAGAAAGACGTTTGATAAGCTTAAATAACAAATTTAGGCATGATCCGCATCTGTACTTTCGTTATAAAGAAATAATTAATGAGCAGTTAAGGGATGGTATTATTGAGCAAGTTGCATTTCATGGAGATGATGTTAGAAAAATTGGGTATTTTATGCCTCATCATGCTGTAGTACGCGAATCAAAGGAAAGTACGAAGGTTAGAATTGTGTATGATGCGTCGTCAAAGGTTAGAGATGAGCAGTCGCTCAATGATTGTTTAGAGAGTGGTCCTAACCTTAATCCAGATTTGCTCAGGATTATTCTAAGATTTCGTTATCACGCAATTGCATTTTGTGCTGATATTCAAAGAGCGTTTTTAGAGATTGGCATAGTTGAGGAGGATCGAAAGTTTTTGCAGTTTTTGTGGAGAAATGAGGGGGGAACCGAACTTGATTTCAATGGTCGTGATATCAGAATTTTACGAATGACACGTGTTCCCTTTGGTGTCAAATGCAGTCCTTTTATTTTGACAGCAACTATACGACTCCATTTAAAGAAATATGAACATTCACACAATGAAGCTTGTTTTATTTTGAAAGATCTTTATGTTGATGACTTAATAAGTGGGGCATCAACTGTTGAAGAAGCGGTATCTTTAACAAGAGACTCTAAATTCATATTGAGTGAAGCGAACATGAATTTAAGGCAATGGTCTTCTAATTCAGCGATCCTTAATGAAAGATGGAAAGAAGCCCAAATGGAATGTCGGACACCGACGAATCAAACAGATATACCGTTAAAGGTATTAGGATTAATTTGGGACAATGATAAGGACACGTTGAAGATAGATCTGAACCAATTTACTAAAATTAAATATGCGACACCAACAAAACGTATAGTGTTAAGTGCATGTGGCATGTTGTTTGATCCATTAGGTTTAATTACACCATTCAGTGTTAGAATTAAATTGATAGTGCAAATTCTGTGGGAAAAGGGCTTAAAATGGGATGAAAATATTCCAGCAGAATTGGAGTCTATGTTTCAGAAGTGGTGCAATGAAGTAACCGAGCTTGAGAGGCTTGTCATACCTCGACCATATTTTAATGAGCTGGAGATTCAGCAGCTGGAAGTCCATATATTTTCTGACGCAAGCCCAAAAGCTTACGGTGCGGTCGCATATTTCAAGGTTAGATACCATGACAAATGTACGACAAGTTTTATCATTTCAAAATGTCGTCTAGCTCCACTGAAGAAAGTGACCTTGCCACGTTTAGAATTATTAGCAAACTTGATTTCCGCACGATTAGCTGATTATATACGATCCACGTTTTCTTCTTTGAAAGAAAGTGACATTTTCATGTGGACAGATTCCACAATATGTCTACATTGGATTAGAGGTGTTGCAAACGATTGGAAGCAATTTGTCCGCAATAGAGTGTTGGAAATCAAAGAAAAGACTAATCCATCGAATTGGAATTTTTGCAACGGAAAACTGAATCCAGCGGATAAACTTACTAGAGGAGTAAGTGCACGTTCCTTAATTAATGATGAAACATGGTGGAGGGGACCCTCGTGGTTAATAGAAGCTGATGTTCTAAATACTAAAGAAATACCGAATGCTGATATCGATACATTTGAAGCAGAAACGGAGATAAAAGGGAGCTGTACTGCCTTACCAGCATATGCTGAACGTACCGATGGCTTGTTAAATTTGCATAGGTACAGTGACTTATCTAAGGTTCTTCGAATCACTGCCTACGTCTTACGGTTTATTAATAACTGTAAGAAGAATTCTGAAAAGTTTAAAGCAACACTAACTGCAGAAGAACTTGCAAGTGCTGAACGCTATTGGATTCGTTTTACACAGCGAAGTGAATTTGAAAAGGATTTTATTAAACTGACACGAAATGAATCACTTAGTTCCGATTCCAAACTATATGGTTTAAACCCTATTCTAACCGCAGAAGGACTTATATGTCTTGGTGGTAGATTACAACACTCTGATTTTAAATTTCAAGAAAAGCATCCATGGATTATTCCAAGAAAATCTAAATTCACTGAATTGTTAATTAAAAGAGAGCATGAGAACTTGCTTCATGCTGGTGTTTCAGATACACTCACTCAAACTCGAGAAAATTATTGGATTATCCGAGGCAGACAAGCTGTAAAGTCGTGCTTGAATAACTGTTTCGTTTGCAGGAAATTCAAGGCTAAAAAGGGCACTCAAGTGATTGCTCCATTACCAGCGGACAGAATTCATGAAGCAAATCCCTTTGAAATCACTGGCACCGACTTCGCTGGTCCCTTGTTTACGAAAGGTGGAGACAAGGTTTACATCTGTTTATTTACTTGTGCAGTCACACGTGCAGTTCATCTTGAAATTGTTTCTAGCCTAAGCACTGAACATTTCCTTCTGGCATTTCGTCGCTTTGTCTCAAGAAGAGGTGTTTGCCGAACTATAAATTCTGACAATGCCAAAACTTTTAAAGGTGCAGATATAGAACTGAAGAAGTTATATGCAAATATCATTGATCCATCTGTACAAAATTATTTTGGTACGAAGGGAATAACATGGCATTTTATCGTCGAAAGAGCAGCTTGGTGGGGTGGATACTGGGAGAGAATGGTGAAGATGACAAAAGGTATTTTGAGAAAGGTACTAGGAAAGGCTTTAGTTTCCTTTGAAGAATTGCAAACTATTTTGACAGAAATAGAATCTATTCTAAACTCTAGACCACTTACTTACGTTTACAATGATCCATCAGAACCATTCCCTCTCACTCCTGCTCATTTCCTAACTGGAAAACGGTTAACATCCTTACCGCACCAGGCTGGTCATGTTAAAGAACATATTGCAAGTAACAAAAGAGTTTTAATCAAAAGATATTTATATCGAGAAAAAATTTTAAATGATTTTTGGAGACGATGGAAAAGAGAGTATCTTCTCCAATTAAAAGGTGCAAATTGTTTCAAACCTGTTAATACAACCACTGATTTTAATATAAATGATGTAGTTTTGATAGGGGATGACAAACTACCTCGGCAGCTGTGGAAGTTGGGAAAGGTGATGGAGTTGCACAGAGGCCGTGATAACAAGGTAAGAAGTATCACAGTAAAAACTTCTTCAGGTGTAATAAAAAGGCCTATCCAAATGTTATATCCTTTGGAACTTGGAAAGATTGATGAATGATTGTTTTTTGGAAATTTTCAGGTATCTATTTAGTATTTCTTTACTAACTGAAATCTGTTACTTGTGTTAGTTTTGTATGATGATAATTGTTTTCGTTCTATTTTTATTTAGCTTGTGGTAGTTAGTAAGATAAAGTGTATAGTAGCAGCTAGTATTATGAAAATGTCCTTTATATATAATGTATTCATATTATGTTGTATGGTACAAATTTTGTAAAAGTATAAGATGTACTATTTTATTGTAAGAATTTGAATTTATGATAAACACCTTCGTCGCGGGCCGGAGGATGTTCCAACTATAATTCCCTAAAGGGATAAACTGCTGTTTGTTTTTCCCGCGACGGGGGGAAAATAGAGTCAGTACGGAACTGAACGATGATATGATAAGATGTATAAATTGATCCGGCACTGTTCCGCGTAAGATATTAATATTTGTTTTAAATCATGCTTTGTTATTGTTTTCAATAAATAATCAAAGACAACTACTGTAAACTAAATGACTCAACACTTCAAAACGATGACACCACAACTCTAAAATGATTGATGTAAATACACTCGCGTCCAAAATTATGTTTACATGCATAAATTCACGGATTTCTCAGAGACTATGACTTATAATTTAATGAATTTTCGTGGAATCATACATAACATGATGACACATAAATGCAAAAGAAAAAATTGAAGATCACCTCATATGATATAAAATTGTAGCATGAAACAATAAAAATGGTAATAAAGTGTGACAAAGAGAGTTAAGAAAAAAAGGAATGATTCAGAAAAAGAATTAAGTCTTACGAATTTAATATGGAATATGATCTCCCCTGACTTGTACACACATATCACAACGTGTTTTAAGGCTGGAAATAACGTTGTTAACCACAGTTTGGGGAATTAATCTCCACTCTTC
>KK121733.1:142378-152732 GCA_000611955.2 Stegodyphus mimosarum | reverse complement strand
CATTAGTATTGAAAGTTTAGACCTGGAAACATCCCAAAGTCTCCTCACATGTATGTACATTAATATAAAAGTGAAACGAAAAAAAAGTTTATATATATACAGGGAGTATATTTTTAATTCTTATTATAATTTTCAAAATAAATTCTTGACGGAAAATTTTAAATAAATAAAAGCATCAACAAAACGTTATATTTAATGCACATAACATTAGAAATAAATTTTAAAACACAAATATAGATAAAATTGGAACACGGAGCTGAGAAAATTGCAAGCTATCAGTTTATACTTTTTCTAGAATAAATAGAATACTTAAACCTTTACTGTATTAACACTGCTTTGATGCAGTCAACATCTGACTGAATAAACTACAAATATTTCTAAACTTTTTTTTATTAATAATGAATTTTAATTTTTTCATAAATCTCACTCTAAGAAATGCAATTTCAAAACTTCTTGTTTAGTATATCAAGAAAAAATAGTCTTATTACCCCAACTTTTTTTTTTTTATTTGTTTCATCTTCAGATTCTGATGAATCATATTTTTTTTTTCTTTTTCCTGAAACAATGCACTTTTAATTATTATTTTTTTCTTTTTTCTTGAAACAATGCACTTTTAATTAAACTTATTAATTACAAAAGGAGTAGGAAAAGATTTTAAAACAGCTTATTTTACTTTTAAATGGAAAACTATAGCAAAACAAACTTATTTGGGGGTGGGGAATCATGCAATCTTAAATATAGATTTTATACGAAAATAAGCGAGTTAACATATAACTCCATATGAATACATCTTTCATATATAATGCAGGTACATACCCAATTCTAATTTTCAGTATTCCATGAAAAAGTTGAGGAGTAGTTGAAATGAGGCGACCAACATAAAGTATAATTTCCTGCTGTAAGACTGCTTGATATATATCATGGTGCTGGCATTTTGAATATATTATTCCCTCAACTTCCTTTGGTGTTAAGGGCTTATCAATTACAACTTCTTCGTGTCCAAAAACACCAACAGTTATCTGAAGAAAATCAGAAACCAACAGTTATCTGAAGAAAATCAGAAACCAACAGTTATCTGAATCAAGACAAATATTATAAAAATAGAGGATGAGTGTAAAAAAATCTCTGTAATCTAAGTTGTTCCTAATGTTATTAATTTTTCTATTTCTCACAACTTCGTCATTTAATTTAAACCTAAAATCTGATAATAACTACAACTTTATGTATATGATACTGTACAGAATGCATGTAACAGGCCATCTACTTTTTAAAATAAAATCTGAATGTTAATTAGCATAAACTTAACATACATGATGCTTTTAAAGAAATCTAACCAAGAATTTTATTGCAAATAATGCATAGCATAGTTAAGTCCCACTGTCAGACACTACACCAATTAAATTATTTGGTATATAAAATTGTATATACTTAATTACATATAAATAAACAGTATATATAAAAGGAACACAATGTAAATTTAAATAGTTATTTAGATATACAATAGAGAATTCCAATGATTTCTTTTCATGAGATTAAATGTTTCATACTTTTTTTCCTTTATGTAAAATGTAATGGATTTAAATATGATATATGAAGAATTTGAAGCTTATAAAATATAATTTAAGCAATATTAAATGTTGCAATGAAAAAAATATCTCACCTGTTTCCCACACACTAAAATTGAAGTTATATTTGGACTAATACTGTCTACTAATTTTCTCAACACACTAGAGCAATATCTAACAACAGACCTAAAAATAAACTAAATAAAATGAAACAGAAGAAAGAAATAAAATTTTTTAAATATTTGAAACAACAATAACTATCAAGCAAACACCTAAACAATGAAAACTTACCAGTGGCGCAAAGCTCCGGCTTGCCTCGTTAATTTCTCCAATCTCTCTTTCACTGTACCTTTAATTAACAGGAGAAGATATAAGTTTTATATGAATAGAATATTTTTAGAAAAGTAATAGTTCAAAATAATATGAAAATTATTAATCGATTAAATATCAGTTATCATTCAATTAAACAAAAAAGGGGGATAATGAGTAATTTATTAAAATTAAATATTACATGAAAAAATTTTAAAAGGATTCAACTAGCAAAACAACTTAAAAATTCTTAAAAAATCATCAAGCTTGTAAGAATTGCTGAATCAAAAGAGCTCTTATTTCTGTCTAGCTCGTAATATTCTAAACAGCACTAAAATGAACTTGCATATTGCTTATAATATATATCTAACCATAAATATTGAGTTAAAAAATTTACTTTTCCCTCCATACTTTATAGCAAAAATTATACACTCATGTCCAAAATTATGTTTACATGCATAAATTCACGGATTTCTCAGAAACTATGACTTATAATTTAATGAATTTTCGTGGAATCATACATAACATGATGACACATATATGCAAAAGAAAAAATTGAAGATCACCTCATGTGATATAAAATTGTAGCATGAAACAATAAAAATGGTAATAAAGTGTGACAAAGAGAGTTAAGAAAAAAAGGAATGATTCAGAAAAAGAATTAAGTCTTACGAATTTAATATGGAATATGATCTCCCCTGACTTGTACACACATATCACAACGTGTTTTAAGGCTGGAAATAACGTTGTTAACCACAGTTTGGGGAATTAATCTCCACTCTTCCAGCAATGCCCTCTTCAGAGCATTTACATCTCTAGGAGGAGGATGTATACGTGCAATTGCTCTTCCAAGGTAGTCCCATAAGTTCTCTATCGGGTTAAGGTCAGGAGAGTTTGGTGGCCAAGGTATTCGCTTAATGTCTTCACTTTCAAGGAATTCATCAACGAGGTTTGCTCGATGTGGACGGGCATTATCATCCATAAATAAAAAGTCAGGTCCATATGCACCCCTGAAAAGTCTTACATAAGGATCTAAGACCTCATCCCGATATATCTGGCCTGTCACAGATCCGCTGCTGAACACGTGTAGGGGCGTACGTCCATCGATCATTATTCCACCCCATACCATCACACCTCCACTACCGAAACGGTCACGTTCCACAATGTTCGAGGGATCATTTCGTGTTCCTGACTCCCTCCAGATGTAAACACGTTTAGAATCACCAGTTAAACTAAACCGCGACTCATCAGTAAAGAGAACATGGGACCATTGATGTTCAGTCCAGTTTTGATGTTCTTTACACCAATTAAAGCGATCCCTCTTTTTCTGTGAAGACAGTAAAACACATACCCTTGGCTTTCTGGCATAAAGGCCTTTTTCATTAAGCCTTCTGTATATTGTTTGCCGTGATGCAACAGTTCCAGTGGCGGCTGCAAGCTCTGAACTTAACTGGCGAGCAGTAGCCTTTCTGTTACGACGGGCAGTTAATGCCAGATACCGATCTTCAGAAGCAGTTGTCATTCGTTTCCGACCTTGTCCAGGCCTCCTTACAACACTTCCATCATTTTGAAACTGTTTCCATAGCTTAGAGACTGTCTGTCTTGAAATATTCAGACATGTGGCTGTTTCCATGATTGACTGCCCTGCTTCTAAACGGCCGATAATTCGCCACTTTACAGATTCTTCCAAATGATACTTCGAAGCCATAACAAACCGCTTTGAGTCCCTACACACTGAAATCAAACGCTATGTTGCAGAAATTCACTCAAATATTCAGTTTGCGCAAAGCGCTTGATTCACCCTTGGATGACATAACGCCTAGATTTGCATATCACAAACCGTTTGATTACTTTTGATTGGATAATGCAATTAGGCTTGGTTTTCACACATTCCCTGCAAATACGGATCACATTAATTCGATATTTCATTGAATATCATCAATTTTGGGTATGTAAAGATAATTTTGGACATGAGTGTATCATAAGCAATGCTCGCCACAAAGTATGAAAAAATACTTCCTCTGTCCCATAATAATAGTAGCAAGTGAATATTTAAACTGAAATTATTAGCGAATGCAAATGTAATTTACACTGTAGCACAAAATTGCAAAGCCTTCAATCAAAATCAATGTTTCATGACATCTGTCAATTGTTTCGACACATCTTTCAAATTTTTGGTTAAATTAATTATTATGAAATTATAACTTTTTCTGATTTTATCCACTTATTGGAATCAGTTGCTTTATTTTAGTTGAACATCTGTAGAGACATTAGGTATTTTTGGAAGCAGGAGAGATTGAATAAGCAACGCCTTCGCCGGGAATCGAACCACGGATCTCTGAAATACCAGCTCAGTGTGCTGACCATTACACCACGAAGGCACGCTAAGAATGTGGGAGATATACCTTATATACTCCCCTTTTTAAAGGGTGACTAGGGTTTTAGGGGACCTAGTCGCCAAATCCTGGGTGTGGAGAGTCATCATCCACAACCCTTTTAGTTCGGGCGCCACTGTAGAGACATTAGGTATTTTTGGAAGCAGGAGAGATTGAAAAATAAGCAATGTGTTCGCCGGGAATCGAACCACGGATCTCTGAAATACCGACTCAGTGTGATGACCATTACATCACGAAGGCACGCTAAGAATGTGGGAGATATACCTTATACATCAACCCATTGCAAAAGTAAAATGGAGAGAGGGGAAAAAAAAAGAGAGAGAGAGTGTTTTCAAGCAAAGATCGAGTTGTGATAGTCCAGTTCTTGATGCATGTAAAGAAAAAAAGTTGCAGAAAGGTGCTATTATGTTAGCTGCAAAATAATTTAAATGCAACAAAATGACCACATCAAGAATCTGGAAACGTGCTTCCGAAAAAAACTGTCAAGCCAAATCTTATATCAATGTTGATTCTTTGAAATAACAAAACTGTGGGTGTAAATGCAAAGATTATGGAGAAAAACTCAGATATGTTCCTCTTAGCAGAAGAAGCAGTAAACTTAGCCTTTGATAATATATCTCCTGAAATAATGGATATGTTTCTGTCACTTCAACAAATTATGCTTGAAGAATGAAGAATGAGGGCTCCAATAATTTTAAGATCACACATAGAGGGTAAGCAAAGCTTCTTCACCAAGGATTAGCCTTTGATAATATATCTCCTGAAATAATGGATAATATGTTTCTGTCACTTCAACAAATTATGCTTGAAGAATGAAGAATGAGGGCTCCAATAATTTTAAGATCACACATAGAGGGAAAGCAAAGCTTCTTCACCAAGGATTCTACCAACAAATTTAAAATATAATAATGAAATTAATCAAAAATCCAAAAATTATTTGAATACTTAAAATGAAAATTGGGAACAACATTTTTAATTTGTTGCTTGGTTTAATCTCGTTTTTTGATAATAATATTATATAATTAGAATATCCATGGTTTAATCTCGTTTTTTGATAATAAATGTCAGATTCTATATTTATTTTCTTCTGCTTCTACTATTATGGGACAAATTAAATTCATCAACTGCTACCATTGTTATATGAAGAGTGAGTAACATGCCCCCCCCCCAAAAAAAAGAATTACATAAAATTAGGCATATCACAAAAAAGATAGATTTTAGTCAGAACTATTAATTTCAAGTGCAAATAGGTAAAGGTCCCTCTTCACCAGGAACAAAGATATCTGAACACAGATTTCTTTGCTTTTGACGAAGAGGGACCTGTACCTGTTCGCTCTCAAAATCAATAGAGTCTTGACTAAACTCTATGTCAAACAAAAAGTTATTGCTTTGCCTAATTTTATGTTTTACTTTGGCATGTTTTTCTTCTGTCTAGAAAAGAACTATTAAAATACTTTGATCTGGCAAAGGAAATCATTTACTATTGGTACTTTTACCTCACTCAGCATTTACAAATCTGCAGAAAAGCAGGTTTATGACACCTATTCAAGGAAAATTCTAATAAAAATATAACTACTATTTCAGTATCCATTTACTCCATTCATTAAGAACACTATATTTTTTTGTTTTGTTACCAAATGATTCCATTATAATAATTAAATCCCTTATGATTTTTTTTTAATATTTAGAATATCCATGGTTTGTCAGTATCTAATTCAAGCTAGACCATGAAAGAGCCCAGTTTATTTGCTTCCTTTTTCAAAAAGAAACAGTAACTCTGCTAATGTGTGTAGCAACATTCATTCAAAAATTCAGTAACTGTTTGTTTTATATTTGAATAAATATCTTTTTTTACAGTACTGAGTTAGTATATATGATGTGTATCTGGTGATAGATGAACTGCACATATGATGTATATTTGGAATGATGGATGAATTGCAATAAACCATTGCATGCAGAAGTGTTTACAGAAAGTATGACTCAATTAAATACCACATGTGCCCAAAGAAGACAACTACACAGCTCTCATTTTTTTTTACTGTGAACGAAATTAAATTGTAGTACTTTACCTGGTTTTGTCCTTGGAAATGAACACTAAAAACCTTGAAACCTTGCAATAACCTTAAAATTTTAGTAAGAAAGACTATCTTATTGCACATCATTATACATCCTCATGTTACAAGAGCCATGTAACAGAAATCCTTAACAGATCCTCACTCTGCATTTTATGATTTTTCCCTCTCTTCAATCCTTTAAAAAGATCCTGGGAAGAAAGTTAACTTTACATGGATTGTAGCCTAAAGAAAACTGTATTGAATCCCCCCCCCCATCAAAACATAAGTCTTGTCTGTTCAGAATCTCTATTTTCTACTAGAAAGACATCTTTAAGCTCATTTTCCAAAGAATTAATTGCCTTAATGGAAATGCAAAAGCATTTTTTTTCTCCCCAAAATTGAGTGAACACATCAGGCTGTACACAATAACTAAACAAAAACTCATTCAAAATCTTCATAGGTATTAAAAACACAATCATTGCTAACGATTGGTAAAAAAAGTATGGCCACTACATAAAAAAATTGTCATCAAAGAAAGCAAAACATTAAATGACATATAACTAACAAATATACTACTGAGGAAACAATTGCATGAAAGCAAAATTTCTGATGAACGACTGCATTACAAAATTTTAAACTTACATAATTACAGGAAATTTGGATATTATCAAAAACTTACAACTAAAAAATTTAATGAAATATGGAACAAAATACAGACCAGTCAGATACGTCAATAAGAAATTTTGCTACAAAAATATAGAAAATAACATCAACGAATTTATAGTAAAGACTAGCATTCAATTTAGTTTACCTAATACTACTCTTTTAAAATAGAAGGACGAAGTAATTTGACAAAATTAAAACTAAAATGAATTTTTTAAAATTTAATGTTACTTTAAATTGGCCTAAACTTTTTCTAGCATAAAAAATTTAAAAACGCAATTTACAATCACTAAAATAGATAAAGCAAATAATAATTTTAGTATAATTTAAAAAATTTACTACAAATGAATTTTTCAAACAGAATTTTACAAAGCCAATACTTACCAACTAACACAACTAAGATTACAATAATAAACAAAATTAAAGCATTTACTACAAAACTCAGCATTTCTGCAATGACCAGACATAACAATTTGCTAATCTTCATGCTCTTCCTAGGTTTCATATATCACCAATTAAATTCAGATTCATAGCAAACTGAACTAATAATTACAAGAAAAATATAGACTATATATTTGCAAAACAACTTAAAAAGATTTGTGACTTAATTTTCACTGCTTGTAACACAGAACATAATTTTTGTTGAATTATCAATAATAAGATTCCTGTAATTAATACCTTAAAGACTATCAACATACAAAATATTAACTGCTATGACTTTGAAACTTTATATACTTCTCTTCTATTAGAAGAAATATTTAATAGTCTACTTGAACTTCCAAAACTTTTTCCTACAATTCTCACTGTTCTATACTTTAATAAATGAAAAAACTACCTTCACTGCACTATTTTTAATAACTACATTAAATTTGGCAATCAACTTTTTAAACAAGGTATACCAATGGAAGCTCATATGTCTATGAGTATTTCTAATCTTTTTTTGTTTATTCAAGAATTTAAATTAAAAAAAAAACACTTAACCAAGAAGATTTAATTTATTATGCAATACTTTCAGATAAATTGATGATCTCATTCATTACTTTTAATAATTTTAACAAATAGAAAATTCCCAAATTTATTCCAAAAGCCTCATTCTTAATAAAAACTACATAAAAAAAAAAAAAAAAAAAAAAAAAAAAGGTATCGGATTTCTAGATCTTCAAATAGTTGTTAACCACACACAAATAACAAAACCAGGAACATTAAATTTGCAACTAATAAATTAATTCATTGGATTTAGGTAGAATAAGTTGGATATCTGTTAAAGATTTATAAATAATTTTTGTATATAATGTCAATTGCAAGTTTTTTCTGACATTCTATTCTGTTATTAATTAATGGGTTTATTTAATTTTTCTCTCAGTCTGGTAAATAGCCCTTTGCCAGTGAAGATACCTCCTTCTTTATGCTTTTCAGAGCATTGCAAGAAATGAATTAATTTCTTCTGTTTGATTAAAAAAATTACTAAAAACTAATCTTTGATGACAACTTTAACTAACAGTAAGATTATCTCACCAATTTAAGACTATCATATCTCAAGTAGAGAACAGCACTTCACCAACCACTTATAACGACAATCTCATTACATTCCATAACTGAATACATTTACATTTCCAACCATTTCATTTTAAATTTTGCAGACAAGTAAGTCCATTTTAATTTCCTTTCTAGCATTGCTACTAAATATGTACACAAATAACTACTTTTAATTTAATGTATTAATATAAAGGAAATTATAAATTTTGTCTTTACTTTTGATTTTGAGTTTAATTATAAAAGAACGTTTTAATCTAAAATAATGTATTCATTTGTACATTTTTCTGTTAATATCTTCTTTGATACATATTAATTTATACAAGTATCAACAGTATTTTAATTTGTTTTTTTTTCTTTTTACAAATGTAAGAGTGTTGGGAAATATTTTTTCTAAAATAAGGATCTCATTTAATTTAGTTCTTAATGAATACCTTAAATTAAGAAGAATATCTTACTCATTTTAGATTTTGTTTATGACAATTTTTTTTTGGCTTAAGTACACTAATCTTCCTAATAATTAGTATTTTTCGTAGCTTATGATCTAACTGTAGCAAGATAACTAATTTGATCCTTACTTGGAAAAAAGATGAAACACTCTCCCTTAATTTGGTTACTGTTGATTGATAGTAGATTGGTTTGTTCCCCTGGATAAGTAAATTAATCTGCGATCAATGACAATAACTACATTTTAAGTACTTTAAATTTAATTTTTAATTTTAATATTTAGAATTTTTATGGTTAAAAATTTTTTCTATACATATTTTAAGTAATTTTTACTACAATAGAAATCTAAATATTGACTTACTAAATTTTTATTCTAATAATTCATAGCTTTAATTAAATTTCTTTTCCTTGGACATGATATATGAAAAACCTTTTCTAATAATAAATTATACATACATCTAGACACCAAAGAGCCATTACATTATGACCACCCTTTTAATAACATGTAGGAGCACTTTTAGCCCTCAAAACTGCCAGCACCTGGCATGGCATTGACTCCACAATGTGCTGATTCATGGTCTGAGGTATCTGGTACCGAGTGCTCACCAGATGGCTCTGCAGTTTCTGGATATTGTGAGGGGGTAGCATGGCAGCACAAATCTGGTTTTCCAGGTGGGACCATAAATGCTCTATTGGATTAATGTCAGGTGAATTTGGAAGCCAAGACTTGACTTGAAAGTCACTGGAATGTTCCTCGAACCACCCCTGACAATTCAACCCTAATGACATGGTGCATTATCCTGTTGGTAAACACCATCCCCTGCCGGAAATACTGTTGTCATGAATGGGTGAAGCTGGTCTTTAACAATGTTCATGTAATGCACAGATGTCAGGGATTGTTCTATAGGGATTATGGATTATAATGTGCTCCATGAAAACATTGCAAAACACCATAATACTGCACCCCCCACCAGCTTGTTTCCATTCAAATGTGCACACGGAAGCCAGGGTTTCGTTTAGATATCGGTGCATTAGCACACGCTCTTTGATGGATGGACCAGAAAACGTGATGTATCAGACCACGCAACTTTCTTCCATTCTTCTAATGTCCAATTCCTATGTTTCTTGGCCCATTGCAGATGCAGCTGGCGGTGTTGTGCTGTCAATGCAGGGACACGCATTGGCCTTCAGTTAGAGCTGGTGGTGATTTCAGCAGTTGTAGCTCTTCGGTCACAGTGAATAATGCGTAGCAATCTCTGTTCTCCTCTGGAATCAATGTGCCATTGACGATACACTGTTGGCCGGCGACTTGTTTCATCATCCATATACCACTTTCGATATGTGCTTACAACAACGGCACGTGAACAGCCCACTAAACGCGGCATTC
>KK121733.1:109305-136507 GCA_000611955.2 Stegodyphus mimosarum | reverse complement strand
CCTTAAAAGGGCCATTTTTATGAGTCATTCAGCTATATACAGTGCGAATGTCGTGCAGCATAGCCAAAAATTATTATTACATTGATTCACAAATCTCCACCATGTTTCTGCAAGATAACATGGAAGCATTTATGGTGTGATACTCCACATGTTGTGTAGAATCTTTAGTTTGAAAATCCCTCAGCATAATTCAGTTGTTTGACTATTAGTACAAGATGTATGATTGACAAAATTCTTTGGGTGGTTTTAGGATATGATCATAGAGAATATTTTAAGAAACTAAATTATTACAATTCAAGTCTTTTATCAATTAAAGACACAAATTATCATAGCAGAACTTACAGAAAAGTCATAGGTAGGCTCATTATATACAATAGCTTTTGGGATATCTGTCAGACTTTGGTATCCTATTGATGCATGTTCTAGCTGCTGAAATGCCTCAACATTTGGTAAGTCATCAGCAGATAATAAATGTAAAAAATCTAAATGTTCAATGCATGAAGAAGATATCAAATTCTAAATAAAGACAAGAAGAGAAATTTAATCAAAAAGTCAGAGCAAAACAGGCATAATAATTTCATTCAAAATTTAGAGAAAAATGCAGTTTTTTTTTTAGTTTCAAATAAGTACCTGAAGCCTCCCAGTTCTGATTTTTAGACCATCACAGTCACCTTTTTTAAGCATTGCTAACAAATCCAACATTTCTTTAAAATGAACGTCCCTGGAAGGGGGGAAATAAAAAGGATCATTTTTAGATTTTTAAATTAAATTAGGTAAAGATGATATACGTGGAGATAAGCATAGTTTTAAACAAACAATATACATAAAATTTTCAGAATTATTCTGTTTACCTGGCCAAGCGAGAGAGAAATAACATACAATAGAAACAATTTCACATATAAAAGATCAATAATAAAAGTACTGGTAGGAATATTAATGCTGTATTATGAATTTCATGTAATTTGAAAACACACCACCCATATTTACTTCATACAAGCAGGGCCATTCCTAGCTGGGGGGTGCAATGTGCAAAAGCACGTGGGCGGCCAGACTCTCGCGATACCACGCCTACATATTTTAAATTTATTGTAAGTACTTATGAGAATGAAATAAAAATTTTATTAATCATTGAGCTTTTTTTTTTTTAATTTGGGAGCAGCAATCTTAGGAAAGTACATGGACAGGCAATGGCCTAGGAATGGCCCTGCATACAAGTTACTTAAAAATCGCAGTTTTGATTATAACAAAAATTAAAAACAATTTGGGGAGATTACATAGATTAAATATGTATTATTCAGCTATTTCACTTATGGTCTTTTGAATAACATTAATAAAAATGAACATTTTTATTAATGTTACATTTTCTTAGTTAAGAAGAATCTAAAAACTATTTTAATATATAAAAAAAAAATATTCTTCTAAATGACATTTCTTGAAGGAAGAAAAGGTCAAGTGAAAAATCAAACAATCCATAGATAAAATGAAAGGGCAATACATTAATTTTAAGAGAAATAATAAAACATTTGAGAGAAAATCAGCAATATCATAAATTATGATTTATTCGAAATTAATGCGTAATGAAAGTAAGCCTTTACAAATGAAAAGGCGTCCTGCAATTCTGATGAAAAAAACAAATCTCTCTTCATCAGTAGTAGCACATCACTTTCTTTAGAAATTAATGGCAGAGTTGAAATTTTGCTTACTTTTAAGTTCAAGTTGTTACTTGCCTCTTATATCACACTGCTACTGCTATAAAAACATAAAATTTATTCCACAAAAAATGCAAATTTATTTTTAAGAAAATACTTTATTGCCATTTTAAATGAAAACGAAATGCAAAACCATACTTCACGATAATACCTCAAAACACAAGTATCCATGAATAGCACAGAATGCTACAGAAAAATAATGAAATATATATTGTACAATAAGCTTTACTACAGATGCATATAACTGAAGATTCATTATGCACTAAGCCTGATGGACTTGCAAAAAGAGCATGAAATTTATGAACTGCTAAAATAAAAAGACACTGTAGTAAGATAAATAATTTGTTATATTTTAATGCAGTTATAAAAACTATAGATTTAAAGATCAGTACTTTACTGTGATGGATATTTTCACGTATTCTGTATATTTTAAAAAATACTAATTATGACTTAACTGTATAAGAAAATGTGAGACACACAATCTTTTTAAATTTTTAAACAGAGTACATAATTATCATTTAATAGTTATAAGAATGTAAAATTTTTCCCACTTAAGTTTTTTTTAACTGTCCCTGTAAAAGTAGCAATTATATACTGGCAGCCATTCAAAATGTTTAGTATCACGAGAAAACATATCATATCCATATTAGTGGAAAAATAAATAATAAAAATAACAAAAGCTACAAGGGGAACACCAATTAAAATTATAGCTCCACTTGACTGGTGAAAGATGAAGGAGTAAGTATTTTGTGCAGCTTTATGGCTGGGAATAATGTTTTGGCATTAAAGAAAGAGCTTTTGAACAAGCATTTGGGGTATGTGAAGTTAGCTTTCCGTACAAAGCTCATTTATCATATGCTGAAGGCGCATTCTGGGCCATTCATTTTGCCAATCATCGAGTAGACACATGGGTGATATATAAAGAGAATGGACGCGTCAAGGCAATAGTGCAACCTGATCGGTAATGACCGAAGAACTATTGAATATTGTGTGCTACATGTGGTCACAGGTTATCTTTTTGAAACTTGGCCATAGGCAAGTATAAAATCCAGTGGTTCCCAAACAGGTGACAAACTGGTATGGTGATACACAATTGCAAGGGCCATGACATGTTTCTTATACTGCCATCAGACCCAGACATGACCAGCATGTTACAGGCAAACAAACATTTATCTGAAATGACAATGTCATGCCTTTTACTTGTTCACATTCAATTACCAACACACCACTTTCAATGCATATGCCTGTAGTACAGAACCACTGGTAATTGCAGCAATAGATGCTTTGCAAATATTCTCTACCACAGACAATGTTAAAAGGTATCTGCTGATCCCCATTATTGCTAATAGGCTCTAATTTTTGTACTAAGGTTCTTGATATTAATGTGTTACCTGCCACTGCCCTGCACAAAATATGGCTGTTATCTCAGATAGTGGTCAGATAAGGTTGGTATAATCACTCCAATCAATTGGCCTATCTCTTCTGCATTTACTGAATCCATACTTGCATCATTTAAACTTGATTTTATGTAATATGGGCATTTTCTCAGAAAGAAATCTAGCGGTCTCCTCTGTTAAACTCAGAAACTAGCTTGAACGACTGCTGTTCTTCCAGAAATGGTATAGCGAAGCTTCCTACTCAAAGGTTAGGTTATTTGAATATGGCAAAGCACATGAGGGATATCTGCCTAAGGGAAGGTTGGTCTTTGCAGAGGATTTTCTATGGAAAATTGGCTCATGTTGTCATTACAAATGGGAAATCGCATGCAAAAAAAAAAAAAAAAAAAAAAAAAAAAAGCAGCCAGCCCATTTATTTGGGTTCAAGTCTGGTTTGAACTACACATATTGAGTGGTCTTAGCCATTCGGCCACAGATGGGGACCTTATGCAAATGAACAGCAGGAAAAAACACAATTACATACAACCATGCATGTATCCAAAATTTTCATGAAGTGCAAGCTTAAAAAAATTATATCAATGAATGGAAGTTTGAATTACATGTATTCAAAAGCTGGTGTATTAATATATTTTTATGCATATTAATATATTTTTAAATATCGCATAACATGTAAAATAAGTTCACCAAATTTAGTCATAATTCAGTTTTGGCTGATTTTTGCAGATTGCACTAGAGTATATATTCGAATATAGTATATTATTTAATTATTAATTCATCTTGGAACAAATGTTGAACATTGTTATAGTTAATGCTGATATTGGCAAAATCTAAAATTCAATTTTTTGAGTTTCATTTATCCAGCTATACTTAAGACATGGTAGAAATTTACGAAAAGCATTTATTTTTTATCTTGAAGGCAAAATAAAGAGCACTGAAATTGAAGGCAAAATAAAGAGCACTGAAAGTCATGTATAATGATAAGTTTGCCTTTTGACAAGGAGGATTTTCCTCAGCTACTGAAGTTTTCCCCAAACATTTTTCTCTTCCAAAGGAAATAGAGTTGTGCATTTTATATCCAGTATCTGTATGTTTTACTAACTGCTACACAAAATGTAGCCTTAATATTTTTTATTAATATTGTAATTCAAATGTTTAATGGAGTTTCTCATATTTAAAGCTGCAGTGTACTCTGCCTAGAATTAAGATTTCACTCAAAATACTTTTGAAATAGTGGATCCGGACATCGGCTTAAAGCCTTGATTAAAGCGAATTGTTTCATGTCTTAAGATACATACTAATTAACTTTCAACTGATCATGGTAAAAGAAGCTTTTCTTTAACATCATAATCAGCTAATTTTCTTACATTATGTAATTTGCATATGCCTGAAGTTTTTACATGATGTATTACTGTACATGTCTTTTAGATTCCATCTCTTTTTAGAATATTTATTTTCCAGAAGAAAATCTTAAATTTGGCTGATTTATGCCTTTTAAAATCCCCTCTCCATCACTTTCAATCATACTTCAAATTCCGGGGGAGAGGGGGTCATTATTACATGGAACTTTGAAAGAAGCCCAGAATTAATATAATTTTAAACAAATTACAGTAATATAAGTAATTATATTAAATTTTAGTAATATAAGTAATTATATTAAATTTTAGTAATATAAGTAATTACATTAAATTATAGTAATATTCTCAGTAATATAATTTTAAACAAAATTAAACTTTAAACTTAAGTCTACAATACAATGCAAACTTTGAATCATTAAGCTCACCTCTTCAAAATAATAAATGAATATTAAGCTAAGACACAATAAAAAATTGCATCAAATTTAGTGCTGAAGAATGAACACTGACTTCTTCCTGCTAAAGGGACACTCACACAGCTTGCAGATAGGGAAAATTTCAGCAGTTCTTTCATGTTCATCATGTAAAAGTTTTATCCCTTTGCCTTGTAAAATGTATTTTTAGTTAATGATGTTGGTATTTGGACAGCATACGGAAGAAGGAAATCGACATGATAGCATGCAATTTGTTTTGTTTTAAATTTACAATGCTAAATAAAATAGATAATTGTATGCAAAGCTGTATATCTGAATAATTAATAAGGATTTTACAGTCAGATTTGAGTTAAAAAATTTAAATTGCTTTTTTAAAATTTCAAATTAATAGGCTTGAGCTGCATGTCCTAAGAGATGCCCCTGAAGCTTTCAAGTATAACTAATTCAAATAATTTGCACGTGCACTGCAATGTTAATCATTTGCATTGCATGTCTTTTGAGATCTACTCATGGTGCAAATTTCAAGCCTACTAGATGGTTCCATCATAAAATTGTATACTGGTTGGCCAATGTATGTGCATGCATACCCAATCAGATATTAAATATTTTGTGCACAAATATCTTTTATTAACATTTTCCTCCAAACTTCAGTGTAATGCAAACACTTCAGTAATACCTCATATGTTCTTCTCTAATAAGAATGCAGACTGTAGGTCTTCCAGACATTCGCCAATACTTTCCCACAAAATGAAGTTCATTCTGAAACAGTTAAAAAGAACATTTGTAAAAATTTTTAACAGCATCAATGTAGTCAAAATAATGAATTCTTAGATCAGACTTACCTTAATATCATCAATAAGAAGAGCCATATCATGAGAAAGATAAAAATCACTAACTTCAAAGATCAGAGGATAGCATATCACTGTTTGGCCGCATATTCGGTAAAGCTGTAATTATTGAATTTAAGCATTCACCATCAATATAGCTCTCACTAAGTTACATAATACTTATACATGGGGCTATAAATTAAAATATTTTTATTCAGAGCTTATTAATGGAAGACCTACAGTATCAAATGCTTTCAAACTGTTTGTAATGGAACAAATGCCATCAACAATATATTTTAGGAACAGAAAAGAAATTTCCACACTACAACTAATAAAACACAATTTGAAAATTAATTTAGAAATTGTTTCTATTAACTCCTATAATAGTTAACACGAATAAAATCCGCATATTGCATTAGTAGATAAGAATAAAAGGTTCAGAAAGCAGATAAGAATAAAGGAAGGTTCAGAACACAGAATTTCAGTTTGTTTCATGAAGCTTCTTTACTGGTTCCAAAAGTTAGAGTATACTCAAGCTTTTCTCTCTCTCAGGAAAAAGGGTCAGTGCACTTTGTAACTTAAGTAAATAATTACTATGGCGATATTTTACAAAGAAAGGATAATGATATATTAAGTTAATGCCAGCAATCTGTAAGACTTGAAGGGCAGAATTAATTCTACCAGACCTGAAAAGCAACACGTGTGAAACATCACTGTAGATCAATTACATTCCAGTGACTGATGCAGGCTATCTGTTTAAGCAACATCTCAGTTTTAATTAAGAGCATCCTATGGTTTTGTGCTGACTTATAGCATTTCATGCTGCTACATTTTGGTCAAACATACGTAATTAAGCTACTGAACAAAGCTTTGATTCTTTCAGAAATTGTATGCAGCATCAGCGACACACCGTCCATATGGGCAAGGATATGCAGTGCCCAACAGCGCCTACAGCCACCAAGACCTTAAACAGTGCCAAGGCCTTAATGGCGCCTATCGTAATTTCATTATTTACCAATACCAACTGGTGGCGAAACTGCACTACTTATATTCCTCTAAAAAGAGGCTCTAGGTAGGTGCATTGTTAGTCATTCAGTCAAGTTTTCAGGTTTAAGTTCAAAACATTTTAAGTTCATTTAAATAGTTTTGTGGTTGATGTAGGTTTATTAATTTTTCTTTGTTGTCATGAGCCGGTGAGCCATATGAGCATACCAAATATATGCATTCATAAGTCCTGATTTGCTAATATAGTGATTGTGAAAAGTAAAAAATTAAGATAAGTGACTAAGTAATGTGAAAAAAAAAAGGTAAGTGATTAAGTGAATTCAGTATTATGTAATAATAATTGTAATTATAACAATGCTTTATTGAACTTTAAAAAGCTTACATAGATTTGACAGAATTCATTTCCCTCAAACATTCAGTTTACCTAATTTCAATAAGTACTTCATGAAATTTGAAATAATGGTAATTATAAAACTTGAAATTATGAAGTTTCTTTAATAATCTTTTCTTTTTTTTTACATAAAATAAATAAAACTTTGTGTTTCCTAAGTTTTAGTGCTTTTATTTAGATGGCCGTAGAAGTAAAAAAGAAACTGTCTAGTTATCAAACTTGCTTAACAAGAGAAAACGGGAGGAAGAATTGGAGAAGAGCAATTTAAAAATTAGCAACTTTTTTTGGAAGCTTACACATTTTCAAGACAGCACTTCTGATGACAACAGTGGTTATACATTTCCATCAACATCAAATTTGCTGTCATACTTAAGATAGCAAGCCAATGATCTGACAGATTCAGGTTCTGATATGTTTCAATCAGTACCATTATGTTCAAGAGAGCAAGATGAATCATCCAAAGACACACATTCGTCCCACTTTAAGGATCCAGGTCTTTGGCCGCATATATTATCTCCAATTCAAGCGCAAGAACTAGTCGAAAAGGTCCCCTGTATTATTATTTTTTTTAAATTTATAAAAATGATAGCAAAATTCGACTTAGTCAAATGTGTACATATTAATATATTAAAAAATATGCCACTTTACCTTAGACAGAAAATTCAAAACTAAATGGCTGAATTAATAGGTGATAATATAAGAAATAATATTTCATATGAAGTTAAAAAAGCAAAGTATTTTTCTATAAACTTGACTGTACTCCTGATGTGAGCCACCGGGAGCAAATTTCTGTTTGCATAAGATACGTTAATATAAAAAAGAATGAATTTAATGTTGAAGAACGTTTTTTAACATTTTATCCTTATACAACAAGCGCAGTTTTAATTAACCTACGACAATGGTTGGAATATGAAGGGTAAACAAAAGGTGTACAAAAACGAATTGTAGACATTAATTCACAAGCAATATTTGTACCTTGTTATTGCAGTCTGAACCTTGTCAGGAATGACAATGTGAAATCCAATATGCTTAATATCAATTTTTTTTCAACTACTCAACAGTTATATATATATTTTTTCTACCTCAACCAGTCAGTGGTCTGTTTTGAAAAGTAACATCTCATATGTAAAGTTGAAATCTTTGTCAGATACCAGATGGTCTAGCAGAATTCATGTAATAAACCCTCTAAGATTTCAGTTAGCGGAAATTTACGGCATTTTTAAGAAATTTTATCTGGAAATAATTTTGATAACCCTTCAAAACATCTGGCTATTTCTCGAATTAAAAAAATTTTAAATTATGAGTTTGTATGTATATTAGTGTTGTGGTACAAAGTACCAAGTTGTTATTACCAATATTCAACAAACTTTAAATTTCCTTGTTTCACAGACTTACGAAAGATTTAACAGCCTAAATACCTTTTTAAAGGAATATCGATCAGATAAAGGCTTCAGTGACATGATTATAAATGCCAAAGAATTACGCATCTTACTTGGAATTTGATGCAACATTCAAATGTCCAGAAATTTTAAGGCCATGAAAAAACAACTTTACTACAAAAGTAAAGATAAACCACTTGAAAGCCATGAATTAAAATTCAAAGAATATTTTTTTGAAATGCTAGACAATACACTTTCATTTGTAAATGAAAGATTTCAGCTGTTATCCTTTTATTCTGATGCTTTCAAATTTTTGTAGAATACTGAGGATTTTGGCAAGTATTATAACCAATATGAATTTAACTTTTGTAAAAGACTTAAAGAAACTTTAACTGACAAAAATGACGTGAAAAAATGTAGATGGAACAGAACTTTTATATGAATTACAATTTCTGCAAAATTGTGACAGATGTGGTAGAAACAATTGCATTACAACAAATAACTTAATCTACTCATTCCCAATTGCAATGAACCCTCATTATGACTGCATACAAACACTAAAAATATTACACTCCTGCTCAAAAAATAAGAAACAAAGGCAAAATACGGAATAAAACAAAAACTGTTTAATGGATATATATGCATAAACCGATTCAAGAGGTTGGTGTGGTATTACTAGGTGACATGGAAAACAATAAAGTAAAGCCATACAAACACACATGTACTGTGACCAATGTATCAAACCATCATTTTTCGGAAGAATGTGCAATGGAAACATCATGCTAATGATGGATATGATACCCTCTACCTGAAATGCATGCTTGACAACAACAACAAGGCAAGCTGGCAAAAGTGTCCTTAATCGCTTGTTGTGGAAATAGCACCTATTTTTGTACTAACACATGTCGGTGCTTGTGTGGAATGTTAAGCGGCTCACTCTGATTGGCAATCCATTGTCCCAACATGTCGCACACATGCTCTATGAGATTCAGATCCATTGATACAGAAAGCCACAACAGAAATGGAATGGTTTCACTCTTCAGATAACTCCACACCACTCAAGCTCTATGCAGGTGGGCGTTATCATTCATTAATATAGCATCAGCAGCTATTGTAGCGATAAAAGGACACACAAGATGGTGTAGAATTTTGTCATGATATCAAAAAATTTCTAATCCTGGAGTTGCAACAGGATCTACAAAGCGAAAGCATGTTTAAATGTCCATTAGACAAGTGGAATTGCTGCAAAAATTGGATATAGGTATGTCCGTCTCAAAATTATGTGAGGAGTATGGCATTGAAAAGTCAACTGTATATGACATAACAGAAAAAGGATCTATGAATTTTTTATGGAATCCGACACCCCACTTGCAATGAATAACAGAAAAATTATTTGCTATGCTAAAAGTGATGATTATGACAAAGTGCTAATTTAATAGTCAGACAGAGATGCAGTGAGGACCACTGACGGGTTCAATGCTAATGGCTCAAGCCAAAATATTTCATGAAGAAATTAACTTAAAAACTGAGTGCACATATTCGACAAATTGGTTAACCACATTTTAAAATTGCCATGGTATAAGACAATTAAAAATTCAAGGTGAAAAAACTTCAGCTAATATTGAAGCTGCTGAACATTTGCAAATGAATTCATTGAACTCATTAATAATGAAACGTTATCTCCAGAAAAAAATTTACAACGCTGATGAAACTGGTCTTTTATGGTAATATGTACTGTGAAATACCTTGGCAGCACCTACAGAAAAGGCTCCAACTGAAGGCAAAGATTCCAAAACTAGGCTAACAATTTTAGCATACGCAAATACTGCAGAAATGAACAAGTATAAAATTTTCTTAATCGGAAAAAATACACGACCTCGAGCTTTTAATCCCTTAACTGCCATGGAAAACGTACAAGATTCACTCCCCAGTACCACTGTTTTTTTTTCACAGGTGTGCGTGAACTAATGCATCGCATAACTATGCGATGCATTAGGGGGAAAGTCAGAGCAAGTTTTGCTATAAAAGCTCTTCACTTTCACAAAATAAATAAATAATAAAAGGAAAAATGAAAATAGAAAATTTAACATTCAGAGTAAAAGCACAATAAAAAAGATGTTTGTATAATAAACAAGAAAATAAAAAAGATCCCCAAAGTGGAGTTTCGGTCAATTTATTTTTAGACCAGTAAAGTGTAATACCAGATTTGAATATTTATACCTTGTAAAATCAGTATATCTTTAAAAAAAAATAAACCATATATTTCTTCTGAACTGGTTGGATGCCACGATTTTGTTCTTGATTTTTCTTTTGCATGATGTTTGTTCATATACTGGTCTGCAAAATGGTTAGTTTCAGTAACAATATGAAGCACAAGCAATTCATCAAAAAAATAATTCAAAAACGATATGTGGGTTTGAAACACCCATTATACCTTTCTTTATTCCTGGCACTTAGAACAAACAATAAATGAAAATGGAAGACACAGAATAAAAAATATGTTTTACTCAAACAGAAATACGGAAAGTAACTCCTCCATCTGCTCTGAAATAGCAGCCTCCTTTACATACTCTATCAAGGTCATTGTGGTGTTGCATTCCAAAGCTTTGCAAATAATTTTACTGGTAGCAGCGCAAAGCAAGTGACAGTATTTCAGGCAGTTAAAGCATTGGATATACGCTTGCGGCAGTTAAGGGTGAAAGAGTAATGGGTAAAGATTTTCCCATTATATATCACGCAAATAAAAGAGCACGGATGACACAAGTGTTAATGTATGATTGGTCTGAAAATCATTTCGTACTCAAAGCTCGGGAAAATTTGAATTCAGTTGGTTTACTTGATGCAAAAATCATTCTGATTCTAGATAACTATTCAGCTCATATTTCACTTATAGTTTTAATGAAAGATAACGTATCTGTGTTATTTTTTCCACCAAACTGTATGTCCATCATTCAGCCTATGGATATTGGAATAGCGTGTGCACTGAAATGCAAATATAAAGTAGTATTTTTAAAATCCATGTTAAATTTCTTGAATAATGGCAAGACTATTCAAGAATTTTTTAAACATTTTAGAATAAAATCTGTTGTGTGGAGCATTGCAAGATTGTGGGAGGATGTGCCTACAGATACTTTATAAAATGATTGGCATAATTTATGGCCAGCTACCATATTTTATAGTGAGGATGATGAAGATGGGCACAAATTTGAAAGCTTTCGGATATCATAAACCACACATGAAATTTTCCAGTTAACGGATTTTATAAAGAAATGTGGAGAAACAGTAATAAATGAAGATGATATATAACAGAAGTTTTTAATTGTGATGACTATGCTCTAATAATTAATCAATAAACGGACGGCGAAATCTGTAGTAACGGTTCTAGATCCAGAAAACACTGCTACCAATAGTGAAGGAAGAGACAGAAAGGTTATTGAAAACAAAAAAATTTCAATTGACAAGCTAGTCAGATGACTTGAACAATGGAACTTTGTAACTGAAGAAGAAATTATGTATGTCTATAGAGTTGAACAGAAAGTATTAGCACAAAAAACAAAGCAACTTGAACAACCAACACTGAAAGACAACACATAAGTATTTAGAAGAGTATATAAGAAACACATTTAATAAAGTAAACACATAAATATTAAGCTTTTCTTTTTTTGTAAATTTTGATACCCTTTAGATCATAACATATCATGACAATTTCATATTTTTAATTTTATAACTTCTACATGCCATCTTACTAGATTTAAACTGATAATGTAATATCTGAAAAAATACCTAATCCGTAATTGTCGAAGTCCCAGTGAGTCCGATATATATATATATTTACATACTTTTAATGTGGCTGATTGCAATTAAAAAGGGAGGTGAACTACTACACTACCCAACATTGAAAATGCAACACCCAAGAAGTAGTGGCCAAATAAAGTGATGAAACTCAGCAAACAGAGAGAGACAGCAATGACCAATAAGTGATCTTATTTCAAAATGAAATGCATAATACAGAGTGAGAGCATCGTCTCAGTAAGTTGTACAACTACATTGGAAGGTGATACATGAAGCAACATGTCTAGGTAAGTCAATGAGACTACATATGGTGTCCTGTGGAATGGCTTCACATTCCCTGTCAACCATTTACAACTGTTTGTCTTCTGAACACGTCAGTGGCAGGGTCTGCAAATGACATCCAATCACATTCCAAATGTGTTTCATTGGTGAAAGATCAGGGCAGAATGATGGCCATGGAAGCATCTGCACACCTTGCAGAGCATGTTGGCTAATGCAAGTAGTGTGTGGTTGGGCATTATCTTGCTGATAAAGGGCATTGGACACTCCCTGGAGGTAAGGGAGTGTTACTGGCTGCAGAACATCATCCATGTATTGTTGGGCCACCATTGTGCTCTGAATAGAAACTAGAGGTGACCTGGAATTGTACGCAATAGCGTCCCAAAGCATGATGTCATACTGTTGCATAGTGTGGCGTTCCACAATTGCTGTTGGACTGGACCTGTTTCCACGTTGACACCACACTCGTACGCAGCAAATATCATTGAAGAAACAGAAGCATGACTCATCTGAGAACACGACCCGTGCCATTCCGTCGTCCTCATCCCTTGAGCCTGGCACCACAGCAGATGTTGGCATCTATAATATGGAGTCAATGGCAGTCTTCTTAATAGATGCCACGAGTGCAGGCCCCTAGCTACTAATCAAAGGCAAATGGTTCTGGTCAATATGGGAACACCTAGGGTGTCTTGAACATGCTGCAGAATGGAGGTAGAAGTGGCTTGTGGGTGCACCATTGCTTGTCGGTGAATAAGTGGACCCTGGAGTCACTCTGACTGCATTGCACCTTTCAAACTTGCCCAATTCGCTTGTTCCAAACATCCTTGCCACAGACAGTGTACTGTGGACACATCCAGGTGTGTGTCAGCTGAAACTGGCTTTAAGGACCAACCTGCCCTTCTTAGTCCAATCACCAAGGCCCTTGTAAAATTGTCTGTCTGCTGGAACTGCCTCTGTTGATGACTGCCTGGCATTCTCTGATATTACACGTGTCCTCTAAGAAAAGAACAAATTTTCTATGATGATTTCCCTAGCAGAAATGGCGGCATGAAGATTTAACATTCTGGAGTTTCCTTCCCTTGTATCTTCTTCAACATGTGCTGGAGAGCTGCACTTTTCACGTCATTTTCATAACTCGGTGATGTGGGTCTACCCTGAACTTTGCATAATTTTTGGGCCACTCCTTCTGGGTGTTACATTTTAAATGTCGTATAATGTACATACTATAGCATTTATAGTGTACATATTATAGTCGTATAGTGTACATACACTTTAAATGTCGCTACAGTGTACATACTATAGTAGTCCCAAATACACAATTTCAATTTTTTGAGGCTACTCATTTTTGAAGTTATGCAAGAGACATACATATGTATGTACATACTTCACAAAAAAAAAATCTTCTGAATACATTTTAAATCCATTTTTTAATCTGTTTTAAGAAAAAAAAAAACCTTTATTCTGCCTGTACATACAGATGTCATGCAAAAACATCGTTCAAATGGATTCAAGGCCAGTCAAAATGGGTATTTTCTTTGAAATATGATAACAGAAAATTTTTCACGATTACAATATTTCCTTTATTTCATACAAGGAAGTAAAAATACATATCGGTACTATCTAGTCTAAAGAGTTTATCATAAATTTCAATGCTGAACTGTGCAGAGTGGGTGGTAATTTTGGCTCAATACATAGAGGGTAAAGAAAAAGTGCTTATCAGTATTTCACACGATGGCGCTGATGATGGTGTTCTACTACTTTTTATGAATATGAATGTAGTTTAATTACTAATTAATTTATAGATATTAACAAATTTTCATTCTAAAATATTAATTTTTAATAATGAATAAAGAAATATTTCACTGAAACTCATAAGTATATGAACACTTTTGTGAGCCACTGTACATAAATGTTCAACATACAAAATAAAATATAAAACCCTACCAAATACTATCAAAACAAAATTTTTAAGCAAAAGTTAACTGCAAATGAATTCTAGAGGATTTATTTGAGATAAAAATTGATTTTCAGCTATACAAGAACTTCTGACATGACTGTAAAATCAAGCATACATAATCTGAGTAATTTCATTGTCATTCAGAATAATCTAAAGGCCACAAATGCATCAGATACCATAAAGTATCATCAGAAGTCTGTACTCTAGAAATTTTACATATTGTGTTCTTTGTATTTTGACAAAACTAATCTCATTTGTAACAAAAACTCAAAATAAAATATTCATTCCTCATACAGATACTGCCTGCATTCAACATCAATAAATAACTTACAAACCTATACTTTTTGATCTGTTATAAACACTAATGAAGAAAAGCATTATTTTCATATAGTTCATTTAAGTTTTAAAAACTTTTGTTCACTTTTTTGGGGGGGAAGGGTACATTTTTTCAAGCATTAAGCAATTTTATAATAAAACATATGATGATTATTTTCATGAAAGAATACTATTACCACAAGCAGTGGGAAACTTGAGAATAACAAAAATAAATATCTTGGATTCCTAAAGCTAATTTCAAAGAGAAAAAGCATAAGAATGAATAAAAAATGATTCCATGTAGTTATATACACACATACACATGCTTTAAAATTTAAACAATACAAAAAAAATAGGAAATTAATTTCTCTTTAAAGGCAAGGCAAGGACAATAACTATTTTTCCAATTGCAGAAAGCTACATGAAATAATACTCATATAGTTAAAATAACCAAACTAAAAGTATACCATCTGTGCTTCAAAGGACATTAAATAACTTCAACAAAACAATTTAATGAAATTGAATACTTCTCAAAATTAATAAATGCATTACACTGTTACTACATTAGAAAGCATTAAAATTTACAGTATTCAATACCTTGCTAGTACCTAATGCACCAATAGGTCTGGGTGGTCTTCCTTTGAGGCCTAGTTTCTTACTAACTCCAAGATACTCATATATCTAAAGAAAGAGAAATTTGATGATTAAAATCATTTAAAAAATAATTCAAATTAATATCATGACAAATAAAATCTAATAAAAACAATGAAAATGGACTGCATATTTAAATGGAAATAATCATTAATTCTCAATATGCTTTAATTAGATTAAATTGGTTCTATATTTGTATTTAAAATTTACTATCAGCGGTCTAAAATCTTGGAACTTAAGCTGACAGTATAGTTTTGCTCAGCTCTATCCCAATGTCATATATATCATCTCATAGCCAACACCTTCATACTTCTCTTCGTTCTCAATTTCCCAAGAGGGTTCTTGCCTTAATGACTTTTTAAGTGCTACTATGCTATATAGTCACTTTATACTCATAAATATCCACGTCTTCAATGGCATCAGAAGCTGAAACCCAACAATATTGCAGTCAACTTTCCTACCTGTCATAAAGGCCATGACAGCCTGTCATGTTTATGCTCTTTCAAATTTTGAGTTGCAAAAACATAATTCAATAACGAATGTCATTTTACCCAAACTGAAATTATTAGTAATCAAAATGGGCATATTTTATTTTGTAGCTGCTCCTCAAATTTATTCTAAAATATACTGAATTTAAGTTAATACAATATTTCACTTATGTCACCTAGCCCAAACTGTACAGAAGGGGCTTTTTGTGCAGTTCAGTAGAGGTCAAGGGAATATTTTATATGCTTTAGACATCATATATGTGGAAAGAGAGAAAAAGAGATTACGGATTTTGCAGAAGCTAATCTCATTTGTGTTTTGATAGATGAAATTATTAAGACAAAGAATTTGCTTTCAAATGGACCCTGAATGTCTAGTAAAATATCTCAGTTTTCTCAAACAAGACCTCAAGTTCTATGATTTTTTGGAATTAAAGAACCAAAATATTCTTCTAAAAACTTTGGTATCTGATCCCAAGTCAACAGAAAAAACTATGAAGGTTTCAAAATTAAACAGATTGTGGAATTACATTAATATGAAATGAACATACTTGAAGACATTGTTTTGGCTAAGCAGTGGGTTTTATAAATTTACATTTTTATTGATATTCTTTGCACAGAAATTACTATAATAATAATTTTAATTTTACTTTCCTTAAGAAACTTTTATTGAATACATAAATAAATGCATCACAATATAAATTTAACATGTATGGTAGCAAGTTTGGTTTGGTTCATTTAATTATGGCAAAGTACAATAGACTATATGCCTAAGGGAAGGGATCACTTCGTGGAGTACTTTCTAAGGGAAACTGGCTCATATATAAGTTACACATGGGAAAATGCCTATGCAGCCCGCCTGTTTGCGGGATTTGAGTCTCAGACTGAACTACCAAGTGTTCAGCAACTTTACCGCTGGTGGGCACCATATGGTGGCAGGATGAACATCTTTTGAGTGAATAAAATTACTTAAAATTGGATACTTTATGAACGTTGGTGCTACATTGTTAAACACTATAAAACATCATTTGGATAAATTTGCAGCATCAGACAATATACTGTATCATTTAAGAGACTTTCAAGAAGTATATAATAGAAGAGGAGGAAGCAATAAATTAACTATTAATCTTCACATACTCGGATTATTTGATGCTTCACAGAAATGTAAAAGAATTATTTGAATTTAACATCCTTTTATCTTGGGGATAGATATTTAAAAAAATTATCACAGGGCTGTTAAATAAATAAAACATGGATTTAATCATCAGTAGGTTGCTTGAGTAATACTGTAACAATCTTCGCTTATTAAATGCATTTTAATATTATACTGTAAAACAGAATTATACACACTGTTGAATTACAAATACAGCTGAATTAAAATGGAAGTAATTACCTTAACAAGCTGGCTTGGAGACCATATTTGAACAGGTTCTACTTCATGAGGTGTTTGAGTATGGATCCCATAAGTAGCCATCATAGCTTGTAATCTCATACTTTCAGCAATAAGAACAACTTGTACAACTAGATCACTAGCAGTGCCCTAAAAAATAACAAAATAATTGCAAAAATATCAGACATAAAGCTGAAATATTTGTATACGTCTGGCATTTTTTATTATATAAAACACGTACACATCCCGATAGTTTAATTGCAGATGTAGTCATATTTTTCAAATTAATTTTTTAGGTTTAAAGATAGTAAACCCTAGCTTTGACATAAACCAATAATAATTTAAAAATAACATTATACACTGAAATCAGAGATTAAAAAATTAACCATAATAGAATACTTTTTACTGCTTTCATAACTCTGAAAGTATATATTTATATTAAAATTCAGTCAGAAAATTACAGCTGAATATAAAAAGGCTTTAACATGAAGAAATAGCAACAATAAAACTACAGTAGATATTTTAAATGTTAAATTATCTTAGTAATTTTAAAAGAATATATACATCAACATGAGAAACTTATAGCTCTAAAAACATTATCTCTTGCATTCGAAACTATTTTTAAGTTATATGCAAATCTTTATTTAAAAGTTCTTTATTACAAAAGTCATTTTACTGTTGTTTCATTAAAATTTTGCTTTTAGTTTCTAAAAACATATACATACTCAAACAAAAATAGGGGGGGAGGGGGAAAGAAGGAAAGCGTTATTTTAAGCAAATAAGATATGGCCGAAAAGTAAATTTTAGACAAAGCTAAGTTTATTAAAATACATTTAAATGAGATCTCGATGAAAGCAACATGTTTGAAAATAACTATTCCAAGCAAAGATCATTTAAAGCATGAGATAAAAAAAATTAACATAAATAAGAAGAAAAAAATCAACATAACCAAAGCTAAACATAGCACATATATGTAATATTTTTGTACACATACATACATTAAAATGATAAGAAGACATAAAAACATCAAGTGCTGATGAAAAACAAGAGGCAAATGAAATTTTTTTTTCATTCTGTAATCATGTGTACTAAAAAGTCACATACATGCAAAAATACTTGGTAGTCCATGCAAAAATATCAAGTAATCCATGCACTAGTTTAAGAAATTGGAATGTTATTTGGATTTTACAGTTCAGATAAATATACCAATATAAGTTAATTTTTACGAATAATGTACAGCTTGGCAAAGAGAAAATGAAGAGAAAGAAAAATACATATTTGTATATACTTACAGCTGCCTTTCCCTGGGTAGAGATGCAGAAAATGAAACAGAATGAATAATTAGAATTTTAAAGTGCATGGACTACAATAAATTTATAAGTAAAGGCACAAAATTGAATTAATTATTCAATGATAACAAAAAAGTATAAAACAGGTTAAGAACACATCCAACATAGAAAATAAATACAATTTAAAAATACAATTTTCATTTATTAGCAACAATATAAAGAACCTAAAAACTATTTTGTTTTAAGCTGTTACTCTTTCTTGATAAAATAATCCAAAAAGGTATTTATTTTTTTTCCCCATTTTCACTCCATTAATTTTCCACACTGATATCTATGGCATTTTTTGTTAAGTGATAATCAGATCACACACTGATGCAAAGGACAGTTTTTCTGAAGCAAAATACAGGCAATAAAAATGGATAGTGAATATGATTCTGACCTTGTTTACTTGAAATAGGTCTGAAAAAGCAATATCACTTTTTTTGTGAAATGACTATTTTTATGACTAAAGATGCTTTTAGAAAGAAAAAAAAAAACACAAATACTGATATACACAAAATATTTCTCTTAAAAAACACATATATTATATTATTGTACCTAGCTACACAAATACAATGAAATATAGTGGCCAAATCAAGTAGAAAAAGCTTTTAGTAGCTTTGAATGCAAATTTTATTATGATAATCTCAAATTATTCCATAATTTGGCACATTCTATATTCTATTCATATTGTGTTAATTTTTACCCAAAATAAATTTAGAAGTCATTTTACTTTTTAATCTAAATAAATTCCCTTCTATTTCTGAAGCTTATGCCATAAACATTAAACAAACTCATTAACACATTATAATATTAATGCAAAATATCCATTACAAACAACATAGGTGAAATCTTTGAATTAAACCTAAGGCTATGACAGTACTTACAGGATTATCGGTAAGCTTTACCAAATATTATTGTTTTATATGAGAATCAAACAACTGAACGCTGGACAAATAAAACTAGGTCTCTTAACTGCCTGACAGGCATGGCCATCTTTATCAGGGTCATCAGATTTTTGGTCATTTGAGATATATTAAATTGTTATTTAAAATACTTTATTTCCTTTAATGATCTATCTTAATCTTGCTATTTTTTAATGAATGACAATTTATGAAGAGATTAAATTATTTAATTTTACAAATTTAGCAAAAAAGTGCTTTCTAAATACAACAGTTCTTTGGAAGCAGATACAAAAAGGCATGCCACTCAGATGGTTTAGTATAGAAAGGCTTAAGCTTTCTATAAGAAATCTCTTAGCACTGATGAATTTAGTTCATTGATTCCTTTAAAAATAGTTGGGTGTTAATGAAAAATAAATACGCTGACTGAAAATGACGTCCCAATACCAAGAAGGAGTTGTACTAGATAAATGGTATTTGGGAGGCATGTTTGCTCATGATATGCATCTTAAGAAGGTTGAGGGTCCAGCCATAGACATGCCACCACTCAAAGTGAAGACTGCCATATTGAACACGCTGCATCTACAGAAGACTTTAAAGCTTTTGTTGGTACCAAACAACACAGCAAACTGTAACAAATCGATTACTTGAAAGACCTCCGAGTCAGATGCCCTGTAGTGGTCATACCATTAACTCCAAATAATACCATCTGCTACTTCTATGGTGCCAAGGTAGAGTTCACTGGAGGGTGGAGTGGAAATTTGTTGTGTTTTCAGATGACTACCATTTCCGTCTTGGTAACAGTGATGGTGGTATGTTAGAAGGACGCCAGGCGAGTATTTGAAACCAAGCTATCTGCAGCATAGACACTTTAGATCTACACTAGGAGTTATGGTTTCTGGAGAACAAGTTCCTATGACAGCAGAAGCACTCTTGTTATTATCCCACACATCTAGACAATGAATTTGTATGTCAGACTGATGACTGTGCTGATTGTGCTGACAATCTTTAGCAACACTCCAGGAGGCATTTTCCAAAAGGATAATGCTTGTCCTCATACTGCTGCTATCACCCAACATGCTCTATAGTGTCAACATGTTGCCTTTGTTGATATGAGATCATCCAATCTTTCTCCAATTGAATGCATATGGGACATAATTGGATGACAACTTTACAGTCATCTACAACCAGCAGAAACCACTGCTGGTTTGACTAACCAAGTGCAACAGGCACTGAATTCCCTCTCACAAAATCACATATAGCACCCGTACAATGCAATGCATGCACATTTGTATGCTTGCATTCAACATCATGGCAACTATAATGGTTATTAATGTACCACCATTTCACATTTGAAATTACTCTTCTTGCACATACTCTAACCTGTGACCTTGAAAACATTAATCAGATAAATATGTTACCTAAACAAATGCTTTGCCTACATTTCATTCCTCTAAACTTATTTTTTCTTTTGTTGGGATTTTATTTACTATTAGTGTATCATACCTGTACATAACTGGGGGGGGCAGAGTTACCCCCCCTTAATGCAGAACAGTATCATTTTGTTAACTTGGTTCCTTCCAATAGTTTTAAGAAAGAGATATAGGAACTACCATAAATGAGTCTTACATTTTAGAGGTCTAAGGATTACACTCAATCAAAACTTTACACCTTTTTTAATGCTACAACTTTTACAGAATTCCAAGATCAAAGTTACAGATCAAAAGTTTTACAAAGTTCTAGATTTATTACTGACTTGTTTAGACTTTCAATCTATATTTCACTGCATATCCATATTTCAGTCCGAAAAATAAATTTTTTGCATTCATCTGTACACAGCATATCCTTACTTTATTTCACAGAAATTTAAAAACTGCTATATAAATTAAAATAATACATCTTATAAATAGAACAAACATATGCACGTTGGTAGAACTGATTATATTTTGTAATAAAACATGATCAATAATACCAACTGCATACATTTAGAATAGAACATTTGTAAATGTTAATGACTAAATATTTTCATTTTAATACTGAAGACTCAAACCGTAAAATGCTAGACTACTTTGAAAATTACAAATGAATAGAAAATGAAGAAGCCATATAAGAAAGGGGAAAATACAAACACTTTGAAGAAGTAATTTTAGATAAACCAAATTTCATTCTCAGTACAAATAAAATTTTGTACATGAAATAACATTGATTAAAAAAAATACAAATATTTTCTAAAAATTACAAGCAAATACTTATAAATTATCCATGAAAAAAAAAAAAAAAAGTAAGAAAAAATTTAAAATTCTCATTGTTAGTCATTAGAGATTTACATTTAGTTTCTAATACTTATGTTCAACCTTTAAATTATATCACTACAACAGAACAGATATACCTATTTGCAAATGTTGCTACATTTGAAACATAGCACATTAATTTTTATTTATATGTTAAAAAATTATGAATATATATACTGAATACTACATAAATATATATTAAAATGTTATATTTTGAAAATCTTTCAGATAATATTATAGTACATAAAATTAATTCTAAATATGCTACTTATAAATACTATAACATTAATATTATGTAATATAAGAAGTGTTACTTCAGAAGGGCTATTAGTCTTGTAATGGTATTTTGCATTGGTTCACTATAAATGGTGTATCACTTATTCAATTGTTCCACCAAATATTACCACATATTACATTTAAGGAAATTAAATAATGAAGAATCTGCATGAATGTATATATGTTTCTTGCGCTGTGAAAAAACGACACCTAGAGCCAGAAAATTTTGAATAATATAATCCTCCAGCCGAACGCGGGCAACTGGAACATCAAATTTTGAATTTCGAATTTGTTTTATTTTCTATTTTATATGTTTAAAACTTTAATGAATTTTTTAATAACAAACTCAACGATTTCAAAGTGAGCAATGGCAACACCGTACGGAAAAAAACATTTTTATCTCTTGTGCGCAAGATTATCTATCGGAAATTCAAAAGATATGTTGTTTTTAAATATGTTTAGCCTAAAGGGACATATGCTCAAATGTTTTTGAAACATTTATGCATGTAAATGGGGGGGGGAAGGCTAATTTGGGAATAATATAAAGTCTGAAATTTTTCAGATTTTTTTAATACACTAGGCCCTCTGCCCCCCCCCAAAAAAAACAATCAGAACAAATTAAATACAAATGACTTGAAAAACGAATTTTTCAGTTTTTGTTATGTATAAGTCTAACAGTAAGTGGTGGAGGCAGGAACTTCAATGAAAAAAAAATAAAACAAAACTTCTCAGATCTATAACATAAAATGAGTTCAGTCAGCATGTATATCAAAATAAAATAGCATATGCAATGCAAACTGAAGCCCATAACATTTGCATTTTAAAATTTTAATTGAAAATCCAAACAAAACAAAATTTCAGCCAGTTTTAAATGTAATAATTGCATACTGCAACATATAATGAATAAAAGCCAACTTAAATAAGTGAATTGGCTACAAATTCTTCCACAAACAGCTACCAAGATATCAGTAGTTGACTGCCAGCCATCAAAGTAATTCAGTATTTTCACACTCAGAACAGGATAGAATTTAACAGAAAAACCTGAAACTACATGATCTGATATGTGAAAATATGTTAGATATGCTTAGTCTTGTAGATCAGACAAATATCTAAAGACTCCCATGGTTTTTGAAAACATTTATTATCAATAGTCAATAGTCATTTATTTTCAAGACTAAAGATAAGAGCACTAAAATGTCTCGAAACTAGGCTTCTGGAATTCCATTTCACACATACTGAAACTGATGAGTTGGTTTCGCTTACTAAAGTCTCTCTGTCAAACCCACTTTGTTTTCTAAAATGAATATTATCGTCAAATTGAAGGATTAGCTATGGGTAATCCTCTCAAGTCCTGTACTTGCTGACATTTATTTATATGCACTATTTTGAGGTAAAATTATTTGATAAACTATCTTTTCGTCTCTGGATTCCTTATGTAGATGACACTTTCACACTTTTTGATGGTAATAAAGAAGATTTATCCGAGATTTTATCTATTATAAATTCAATTGATACAGCCATCCAATTCACTCCAATTGAATCCAACAATTCCCTCCCCTTCCTTGATATTCTTATAATCTGCAATGAAATTGATTTTAGCACTACTGTGTACCGTAAACCCTTTGTAGTTTGTTTACCATCCCATGCTAAGTCATGCCACTCTGTTAAGCAAAAAATGGCTTCTTTTTACTATTATGTATTTCGTGCACTCAAAGTTTGTTCCTCAGAATCTTTGCTTACCAATGAACTTAATTATTTGAGAGCAGTTGCTATTGACCGAGGATTTTCTCCCGTGATCATTGATAAAGCCGTCAACAAATTTTCAGATTCCCATCAAAGACATTCCACTGTTAAAAATAATATTAATGACCTTGTCGTGCTTCCATTTTATCCTTATGTTAGTTATAAAGTTGCACGAATTCTCCAGAAATTCAATTTTCAAGTCAGTTTCTTCCCTATAAAAAAATTCACGGTTCGACTCTAAAAGATTGTGTTTCTGATTTTAATTCTTGGGGAATTTATAGTATATCGTGTCAGTGTGGCTTGAGATATATTGGCCAAACAAAGAGAGCGTTAAAGTTTCGTATCAAGGAGCATGAATCTTATGTCCGAAAGGGCGAAATTAACAAGTCTTCAATAGCGTATCATAATTGGAAATTTAATTATAATTTTGACTTTGGATCTGCAAAAATTATCCAAAAGGCTTCTTCCGTTGGTGAATTGGATTTTCTTGAGGCTTTTCATATTCACGAAGATTTAGCATGTTTAGTGAATGATTTTAAGTCCAATCCAGTCCTTCCTAACACTTTTAAAATTCTATTAACATAATTCTTGGTTATTATTTTTGCCAATAGATGGCGTTGCCGCCTCGCATATGTTATTACCCAAGGGTATAAAAAAGCTGTTTCTGAGGTTGTTTCCCTTTCTAAAAATTTCGTTCTCCTGATGAGGAGGGACCTGTAGCTGCCCTCGAAATCAATTGAGTGTTTTGATAAATGTACGCCAAATACAAGGTTGTTTCAGTGATTTTGAAGGTAGCTGAAATACCTTAAAAGAGAGAGGATTTATACAAACCTATACATAAAATCTAATTCATTTGTCAGGAATTTATGCTTGTAGGATGTAATTTAAAACTATCAATAAGTAAATTTATAATGTTATTTCAGCAATATATTGGAGAGGAGGGACATCAATTACAGTTTAAATACAAATTGCCTTTTTTTTATTTGCAGTTTTTATGTACCTTAGGAAAAGCACACAGCTTAGGTAAATTATTTATTAATTAAATTTATTAATTAAGTACATTATGCAAGAAATAATTTTCATCAAATAAAATAATACATTAGTAAAAATTTGTAGTAAATGCAGATTATCATTTTACTCTTAATCTACTAGAAATCTAAATGCACTATTATTAGAAAAAATAAATAAAAAGACTTATATATAACTTATATATAAAATACACAACCTCCCTAGTAACTTTGTGGAACACTGTAATTGTATACTTAGCAGAAAAAAAAAAAAAAATTTACTTTCAACCAGCAAACTGCTGTCTTACATAAAAGAGGCCTAATATCTTTAGAATAACTATTAATAAAATGATGAGTCACAATTCTCATTTATATTAAATGACCTAATTTCTTACTTTTGTTCATAAATAAGAGTACACTAGATTCAGTGAAAGCTATCATTATTTAACTTGAAAAAGAAGCTGAATGAAAATCAGCTTTGCAAGAATAACTAATAAAACTAATAATAAAACTTTCTAAGAAATTACTCTTGTTAAGAAACAAAAATTTTAAAAGCAAAACTTCCTTATTCAGTTAATATAGATAACTTGAGGGAGGGGTCGGGATGAAGTTAATGAACAGGCAGCACTTTTTTACTTAAGGCATTTTTCAAGACAAAGAGTTGCAGTATATTTTACATGATTTTTGAACTAAAAGTTTTTCTTGATTCCTGACAGTTTTACCCAATTCAAAATACACCAATTATTAACCCCTGAGTGACATGACTCCACTTATCCAGTTACGAGAATTTTTTTGTTATTTGGTATACATTAGATAATAGTTTATTTTCTTTTCTTTCTTTACTATCTTAATGAACATAAATTTAGCAAAAGAAGTTTAAATAAAGTTTTTGAAGAAGAAATCTAAAAAGCCATAACACTCAGAGGATTATATAACATGAAATATCGTAAGGCAATGAATAACTATTTTTACATATTATCAGAGGAAAAAATGCATTTGCATATTATGCAAAGCAGTTTGTTAGAAAAGCATTTCACTCTCTAACAACTACCCATAAATAAAACATGCATATCCTTTACCTTTTAGTATGATAGTGTTCATTTCATATCAATTAATTTAAACAAAAGGGGAAAATAAATTGTTGCATTATTTAAGGGATAATCACACATTAAATCACCTGGAATGCAGAATAACGTCCAGTTTTCCGTGGTCTGTTGTATGATGGCAAGTAACGCCTAATTGGGTCAAGTTCATTAATGTGAAGAAGTCCATCCACTACAATCAAAAAATTATTATATCACTAATTTTACACAAAGAACACATTGAAAACTAACAGAGGAAAGTAATTTTTAGTTTTAGTATAAACTCTAATTAAAGTATCTGAATTAAAGTAAAAGTAAAGTGCCCCAAATTCAGAATCATTTGCAATGAATTAATTGAAAGTAGATTTGAATACAAAAAGAAATAATATACGTGAACCTATTCCATCCCATTCCTTTTCCTGTCTGGCCCTTGAAAAAATAATACATACTAAAATCTAATAGATACTGAGAAATAAATTAAAAGTGCTAACTTACTAATGAAACAATAATTAATTTCAGCTCTAGTAGAAAGAAAGAATCACATGTAAGAATCTTCTGTTACTGGAAAAAAGTCCTATGATATTATGTTTAATATTACTACTCTATATTTACAACACAGTGTACTATTACACATAATGAAGGACTGCTTTATTATGTGTGTGTGTGTGCGCGCACACACACACGCACACATGTATATATAAGGTGGTCATAAAAAAAAAACTTCCCCAATATATGAAACCCCAGCGGCAAATCCACTCAACCAATCAAAATCTGAAGGTAATATGCTTAAGATTGTGAAGCTTTAAAACAATACAGCTGTCACAGTTGTGGTTACAATAAAAAATTTTCAAACAGACCCTTTCAAAACCCCTCCCCCTTTTTTTCTTGTGCACAAATTGATTAGCACATTGAAAAGCCATAATGGTACTGTAACAAAACATGATGACAAAAATTGCCGGTGTAAGGCATTTGCAAAAAAAAGATCATTCTGCAGGACCAATGACAACACAAGAAAGGAGAGGGAAAAAACCTACAAGTTTTCAATTTGTAGGGTAACAGTAAAACTTAACACATTGCATGCGGGAGATTGTTGATAAAATGATAAACATAACATTGCAAGAGGAATCTGTATAACTTCACATTTTATGATATCTGTCAATTCAGATAATCTCACGGATCTGATATGTACACTGCGCAAAAAAAAAAAAAA
>KK121733.1:77321-109280 GCA_000611955.2 Stegodyphus mimosarum | reverse complement strand
CTACTGTGCCGATTGATGAAATTAAATTGTGTTTTTCATGTCTCGAAAGTGCGACTTAGGATATATATTAGATTTATATATAGCATTGTTCTAACATAAGTATTTTGACACAAAATGGGTCTTTTTCTGAAATAATATACCGATTTTTCCATATTTCGATTCTATGACTCAAATTATGTCTAAATATTAAATTTTGTAAAATCTGGTGAGAAATAATGGAGAAATTAAAAAATTTAACTCAAACTTTTTTCAGTTTGTGCCAAGAATAATTCACTTGGCAAACTTCTTAATACATGGCAACCTATTTTCCTATCCCTTCTATTGTGCAGGAGCGACAAAAAAGTGACAGCAAATCCTACCTTTCTACAATGTGCATGAGTGGAAAAAAAGTCACATCGTTCCTACTTTCAAATAATTTTAGCAAAGTGCGTAAACCACATTAGATGTTATTACCGCTTTCAGCAAATATGCCAAATTTCAAAACGCGTCAACATATAAATTCACATATATCTTAATGCTGAATAAAAAGCTCTAATTTTTTGCAGGTATACTTAGAAATACATCTACTTTAAGTTGTTGGTAAAAATTTTATAGGTTATAATTCAAAAAATTTTTTTTTCAAAAACTTCTAAAAATTATTTAAAAATACAAATTTTCAAAATAAATCATAAAAAATGGGTGAATTTTATTTGGAGTGAACCTAAATTTCGAACTATGAAAGAAGGAATAAAGTAAGTGTAATAAAAAAAGAGATATTAATAAATACATACCAAATTGAATTAACATTGAGGAGCTCAAATTTTGAGAGCTAATTTTTTGAAAACTACTTGTTCAATTTTTACAAAATTGGCAGTTTGGAATAATATGAGTCGTAGAATCAAAATATGGAAAAAAATTGGCATGTCATTCCAGAAAAAGTGCGTTTTTGTGTCAAAATACCTATATTAGAATAATACTATATATAAATCTAATACATATCCTAAGTTGCACTTTTGAGACATGGAAAATGCAATTTGAATTTCGTTAATTGGCCAAATAGAATGGGAGATATAAAACTGTCCCCCCCTTTTTTTCTTTTTTTGCACAGTGTACACCTTAGATTTCAGACAAATCCAGAACCAGAAATGCAACAGAGTGCGATCAGGGGTCTGCAGCAGTCATGAAACTGCAAAGTTATGGAAGATGACTATCTGGAAAGTGTTGTTGTAGCATTTGCCAAACACATGTGGCAACATGTGAAGGAGAAGTATCTTGCATCTATACAATGTTACTAATAACATTTCACTGCTGCTGTTCTGGAATTATGTAATTCTGTAGTATTGTTGTACATGGAGCACTTGTAAGGATGCACATTTTCATTCCTAGAGAAGTAACCTCTTTTAAGAAGTATGGACCGAGAATGAATGTACTTGCGATTTCTAATCACACAATCACTTTACCTTCATTATAAAAGGGCTGGCGCCACATCGTAAGGATTTTCATCAGCCCAGTGAACACAGTTCTTGGAGTTTGCGTTCTCAGTTAAGGAGAAATGCACCTCATGCGTCCATATATACACAGCAACCACCTGCCATTCTCATCATATCTGATGAGGAAAAAATCTTCAAAATTGACACACTCTTATTTATCCTCCAAGTTGCAATATCTAAACTTGCTAGAATTGATAAGGAGACATATGCAGAACAGAGTGCAGAAGCTTGAGGACTTGTTTTCAGTACATCCAAACTGCTGGCAACACTTGCAGTATGCAATGGACCTGCAGTAATAGCATTATGTAACTTTGCAACAACTTCAAAGGGACATATGATCATTACACAACAGGATCATGACCTATAACATGCGCCTCAAGTTCCTTAAAATTTTTTTACCAAATCATGTAACGTTTTTATGGAACATGGGATTCACTTTAGCTTATGATTTCACTGATAAACTCATGCTGCTTTGGCAGCATTGGATAAAACAGCTTTATTAACTCACCTTGTTTTCCATTTGAAAAATACAAAATGTTTTCACTGTAAACATAACCATGAGAGCTCTATTGTTTTAAATAATTAAAATCTTCAGTGCATACCTTCAAATAACAAATCTGAAATTTCATTTCAAATAACTGAATGAATAGTCCATTAGAAGCTCATATTGTTACTTTGGCAGAAAACTGATTTTACTAAAAAAATTACAATTGTTCACTTATGTCATATTCAAAAACAAAATGCCATGTGTATTTTTATATGGAAGGGAGTTACAAAAGTAATTGGATACCTTTCCACATAAAAATATAGCTTTTGAAATCTTCTTGGTTTTTCTGTAAGCTAGTGGTTTCTGAGTTATGTCACTTTCCTTCCAAAGTAGTGATATATCGACGAAGTTTTTTAATGATTATCCTGCATATATTATTGTACTAATATGTTCATTTTTTTTACTAAAAAACAATACAGAAATATGTAATTATTTAAGAACTTATGAGTTGCTATTTATGGCTATACACCTTTTAAAGCAAATTTGCTCAAGGAATTGAAGAAAAAGAATTTTAAGACAAATCAAAGGGCTAAAACATTTGAGTAGCCTTGTTCTAAATGACTAATGTCAGATTCACTATCAATATTTATTTAAAGTTAGATTATATTTTAATATGTTTTACAAAGTAAATGAGAAAAGGCAGTGATAATGTTAATAAATATCAAAACTCGAATAAATGTAGTTTTTCATATTCATAAACTACAATTAAATGCCTAACAGGTAAATAAAAGACTAACCACATTCCCCTTCTGAAACTATGAAATTAACCCAATGGGGAATTCTGCCCTGATAGAAAACTCCTTCTCTACACTAATGCTACAATTAAAAAATAAAAAAAAGTCTAATTTTGTATTTTTATCTACCAGTTTCTTTTTGCCCAAAGGATTTAATTTCACTTAGTGTTATTTATAACTTAGCTTAACCTACACCACGCACTTTGCTAAATATAAATCCCAGAAACACTAATGGATAATAATTATTCTCTTTCTTTATTCTTCTGATAAATATATTGCCACAATTTTACTTTAGACATACTTCAGAACAGCTTACATATATATTAATCATAGACAGGAAAATTGAGTCTGGCAAGCTTGCAAATTTAAATTCCGTGGGTGTATAATGTTCACAAATATTGCAAGATATACAGTGTGCAAACAGGAATTGTACTACGAAATAAAAGGAAGGGTTGAATAAATAAATAGAGCTAAACTCATCAATCTGTGAAGTGGCTGTAGCATAAAAAATTTAACACATTATTTACAATCTGTGTTCAATACATATTGGAAGCTTATTACTTTCTTTCTTTTCTAATTCAGACATCTACTTAGAATATAATACAGAATAAAATACCTAATAATTCACACATTATGTATAGAGCTTGCCCATGTAAATATAAATTATCAGCATCTCCTTCTGCACTTGCAATCCTTTTTTGTGAACCTGGATCTCTCCTCTCAGCATCAATGCATAATGTAGGCACATAAAAGTATTTTGGAACAACAGCATCTTCAAAATAAAACAACAAGAATTTGGTTCTGGTTAAAGATGGGATATTGCATTTAATTTTCATATGAATGGCAAGCTTTATGAAATTTTCACATTTTTTCCATAAAAAAAAACAGAAAATTATTAGAAAAAATAACTTATTTGTAGCTACATTTGACAATTTATGTTTTTTTTTTTTAGATTTATTATTTATTTTTTACAAGTAGCAATCAATATGCACATTAACAGATCAATTGTGATAATATTAATATAATATTGGAATGTGAAAAATACTAGTAGGCTATATTTATGCAGGTGAAGTTTCATTAAAAAATACTCATGGCAAAAGATCTTACTTATTTTTGCACAGTTGGTGAAATAAAAACGTTGCAAACCACCTCCTCATCTAACTGATATTGAGTTAGATGTAATAGGTGGTAAAGCAGGCCCCCAGCTTAAAAATTTTGAACCATTTAGGGACACAAGTTTTCTTCTTTTCCTTATCTCCAAAAAGAAAACTGCTAAATTTCTAATTAGTAGCTCCTTGGTTTCTCAACATAAGAATATATCAATATTTCACTATGATTAATCATTTAAAAGTTTCAATTTGAATGTAATAAGATTCCAGATTATTTTTAATGTTATACAAGTATATGCATCAAAAAGTACTTGGGAATTATGTTTTGAACATATCAGACCAATCAATCAAAATGATGCAAGTATAAATTAAAAACACACAGTATTTTGGAATTACAAAATAAGTTAATATGAAATAAAAAAATAGAGAGAGAAAGGAAAAAAAGAAAAGATATTTGAAATTTGACTGTCTTAGATTTAACATCTGAAATTTAATATAAATTTCTATCTACTTTTCCTTTAATAACAAAAACTACTTATTTATATCTAATCCATGACACAGAAGAAATAGAGATAAAAGATTATGAAATTTAGATTGGCAATTATTATATATTAGTTGATACTCATTCAGCTAAAAGTTAGGTAGTTTGGATTAGGTTTTATAGTAATACATTCCACAGCTGCCTTAGCAGGGATGATTTGATGATTTCAAGGAGATCTTTTCTAAGAGGAAGTGGCTTATAAACACATTACTCATGGGGAATACCACGAAAATTTTATAAGGTCATTGATAATTGAATCTTATGTGAAGTATCAGTATCAGTACCCAGCAGTCTCATCCACCTGACCATTTGACAGTAAAGTAAACTAAAAAATCTTACATTTTTAAATAGCAGCAACTTTTTCTATTTTGACAAACTTTTGCATTTCCCCAGCAAAAACATGTTGAAGTATTAAAAGCATAAGAGATTTATGAATTAATGTTATTATGTAATATTTAATTGAATTTTTTCTGTAAATTCAAAGGAAATACATATTTTAGCAAAAGGAATTTATCAAAATAGAAAGGCACTGTCATTCTTATATCAATCAAATAGTCTTCTAAAGGGATAAAGGTTAAGTTAACTGATCATGGCAAAGTACTCTCTCATTCTTAAGCATACAATTTTCACTTGCATATATAAAAAATGTAAAAACTTTAATTTCCTGTTTTAAACACATCAACAAAATAATTACAGTTTCTTTAATTATCACAATAATTATATTTCAAGTTTCATAGAAAATGTTGAGATAAAATTCACTACAGAAAAATACCTTAGAAACATTCATGAAGAACTAATGAGTACAACTGTGAATTGCTGAGAATAAATTAAACTTACTTCCATATCTATCAACTTTTAATCTAGGATGCAATAAATGCCGATATTTTTTTATTTGCTCATCATTTCCTTTGAATATACCTGGAATTAGAATGTTTAAAATGCATAACTTCAATTATAGATAATTACTAAACAGAAACATAAAAGTCTCAAAATGAATTTTACTATGATTATGAAAATAGACCCATATATTAAAATACCAGAGGAGTAAGATATCAAATTTAATAAACAATTTTAAGTAAAATATTTTTTGGACGTGCAGATATCTATGGAATTAACTATCGCTCAATTATATATTTAATGATTAAACTTAATTTGAAATACTACAACCGATTTACAGCCATCTCTGAAAAGAAAAATCTGTTATGTTTATCTATTAGAATAAGAACATAATTACAATGGGTGTTAAAATGAAAAGGTATCAGGACTTAGTGTTCTGTGCATTCTTACGTTCTAAGTCCTGAACTGGAACAGGGAGCGGAAGGTACGCTATGTTCTGATGTATCTGCTGGGCTGGATAATAACTGCACGTGAAGGGATTTGAAATCCTCTTTTATTCAATCACTATTAAATACAAACCTCCTAATTCGGGAGAGATACAGAAAGTAAAAGACCACACTTGGGTCGAACTTAACAATCAAATAAACTTAAATAAATTTAAATGTAACTTAAATCAAACTTTGCTTCGCAGAGCAATTCGCGGAAGTTGGCCTCTATCTAAAAGGGTGCGTAGCAAGATATACTAAATACTACCGCACTTTACTTTATTTTACAATGCAATCACGTAGTAAGCACTATGGCTTATAAATTTAAACTGCTAGCTGGTCAGGCGAACGTTGAGCGGCGTGACCGTGATCTGAGGCAAAGCTCTCACACACCGAGAGGTTTCTACCTCTGGCTTAAATAGTGCATGGCTGAACTTCAAAATTAGCATAAGCTAAAAACGTGCGCTTCTTCTGGCAGGAAGTTGAAGCAGAGAGGAGATAGAAAAGATTTAAATTAAAATAAACTTGGTTAGTTTAACTAAAACCTTACAAAGGTACAAACGTCGTAACAACCAAACCAGTTGAAATTCGAATATGATGCTTTGGGATGGTATTGGCAATGGTTTTCCAGGCACAAAGCCTTTAAGGTTATATTCAACGAAAAACATGTCAAAAAACATCATAATTTAACATTACAAAAACACACATATACAAACAAGAACAAATTAAAACTCGATGACACTTTTTAAAACCGAATGAAATGATGAATTCTGAATAACGCGATACACAAAACTCACATGCTTTCAATTACGAAACATGAATAAAAAACACAAAAGTATGACACATTAAAATCCCAAGTAACAACATTAAAAAGAAATCAAATTAAACAATAAAAACCAGTCTCTTTCAGGTAATCAAACAAATTGTCATTTACCTCTTTTCCGATAATACAGTCAAACAGCAAGTCACAGTAGCTAAAATACTTTAAACGAAGTTGGTTAAAATTGGGACATTCAGTTAAAAAATGACGCATGAACAAAACACTATTACAGCTTGAACAAAGAGGCTCACTATCCGCCTTCAAAAGGTACTGTGCGTGACTCGTGAGTGACCAATTCTTAAGCGAGTCAGCAAAACTTCCTCCCTATGGTTCCTAGTGGTCTCCCAGTTTTCTACTTTAAGTTTGATCTTCTCAATTTATTTAAGAACTGATTATCCCAAAATGCTTGCCATTTATTTAGTATTCTCTGCTTGATAACCACTCTAATATCACTATAGGGCACAAGCTGGTTTGATAAAACTGTAGCAGACTTTGCTGTTAGTCTGCCAGCTCATTTCCTTTTATGCCTACATAGCCAGGGATCCAGTAGTAAAAAATTTCATATCTTTGGCTCCTTAATTTTTGATGTAAACATAAAATGTCTATTATTAACACGTTGACTGCCATGGCAATTTTCAGAAATCTGGCCTAAATTGACAATTTGATTTAATCACATTACATTACTAAAACTAATTCTAGTGCACAGTTATCCTCAAGAAGCATAAAAAAGTGTTTTTTTTTAAAAAAAAAAAAAAGGTCTTACGAATTATCTCGTAGTTGGCTTCTGTAACAGAAATCTCTTCACGGAAGCTAACTACGAGTTAATTCGCAAGCAGACATCTGTCGCAATGGAAAAATTTCTATGAGACCAAATATAATTCGAGATTACAATAATGGAATGTCTGGCAATGACCGATCAAATCAAATGCTTTCGTACCACTCATCTCTTAGAAAGACTATTAGATGGCCCAAAAAGGTTTCACTATATATTATAGAGATATATATACACAATGCTCACAAAATTTTTCAAAAAGTAACTTCTAAAATAAAACTGATAAAGTTCAGAGAAGAATTCGTCGTTGCATTGATTGGAGAAGAGATTCAACCAGTTTTGAAAAAAATTAGATTGCAAGAGCTCCATTATTTAGAGAGTCTACAACCTACTGAAAAAAAGAAAAAAAAAAAAACAGCATCCAACAAAGTCATGTCATATATGTAACCAAAGCAAAAAAATGCTGAGAAATGCTTTATTTCTGTTCAGCCTGTAAAGAGAAGCCAGCCCTTTGTGTGGAAGATTGTTTTAAGAAGTTCCACAAACAATAAAATATTATTTTATTTCTTGAATTTGAATTAATTTTTATAATTATATTTTTTGTTCGTTTTTTAATAAATTTTCTGTTCATGCAAGCCAGAGTTGATTTTTTTTTTCTTTTCCCAGAAGCCATCAATCAATATTAACAGTGATATATTCCGAGTTTAATCGTAGCTGCACAAAAATGGCAAGTAAACACAGCACGAGATAACTCATAGTTGCCGTCCTAGAAAAGAATGCAATCTACGAATTATCTCGTAGTTGGCAGTCAATATGTTAAAGGATTCCAAATGTCAGAAATACAAACTAATGCTTTAAGAGCACTTAATGAGTCTGAGTAAATGATACAATTTCTTTTCAGATTACTTAGATAAATATGAGAGTAGAATACAGAGTGGCCAGTTCAGTGGTAAATACAGAACAGGGATTGTGCAATCTTTTAGCACTCGTGAAATACTCTGTTACTATGAGCAATATTCCTACATGGCCAGCTGATTTTGACCCGTCTGTGTATATCAGAATAAAAGCGCTGTATTTCTCCCTGTGTTCGGAAAAAAGTTTCCCGTATATTATCTCATTTGTATTTTTCTTATCCAGATGCTGAAACACATCGAGAAGCTAAATTTGTAGATTTTCCCATGGTGGGATTTCAAGTTGCTTTACAGGCAGGACCATCACATCTGATAGGCAGTAATTTTTCAACAGAGATCCACATCTTTCAAAAAACAGGAGAGTGTTAAGATACCATGTAGAGAATAGAAGTTTGTAACTGTCATCAAGCTTACAGATCTAGAGAGGATGATTAGTTTGTGATTCAATTATGAAATACTGATGAAAAAACAATTGCTCACGCCTTAACTCAAGAGCCAGTTCGTAACAGTCAACATACAGGCTCTGGATAGGAGATGTTCTGAATGCTCCAGAACAAATTCTCAGAGCCTGATGACGAATAGGATCTAGTTTTAATAAAGACCTTGCGGATCGATAAACTACTGAGCCATAATCTAATCTAGAGCTAAGTAGCACTCTATAAATATGAAGTAAAGAGCAATGCTCTGCACTCCAGGAGGTATTCGCCACGACTTCTAAGAGATTTAAAGTTTTGAAACACTTTTCTCGCAAATACTGGACATATGGAGAGAAAGGTTAGCTTTTGGTCGAACAGCATTCCTAAGAACTTCACTTCTGATGTAACAGGAATCTTTGATCCACAAAGATACAACTCAGGCACAGGATGAAGACCTTGCTTTTTACAAAAGTGCATACAGTCTTCTCCTTTGAAAACACAAATCCTTGTTTTTCCGATGATTTCTGGATTCTGTTAATGGCAATCTGCAGCTGCCTTTTGTACAATAGGTAATGAAACTGTAGGAAGAAGTTCCCTTAAAACAAAAAAGACAGTCACACTTAGAATGCTGCCTTTGAGAACACCCTCTTTTTGTGCAAAGTTATCTGACAAAACAGAGCCAATCCTTACTTGATAAGTTCTTGCCTTCAAAAAGTTCTGAATAAAAATAGGTAGGTTGCCACGCAAGCCACTAGCATGAAGATCCTGTAAAATACCTTATCTTCACGCCTTATCGTAAGCCCTGTCAATGTAAAAGAAAACAGCAACAAGATGGTTTCATTTAATGAAGGCTTTACAAATACATGTCTTCAATAGGAGCATATTATCTATCGTCATCCTTCCTCTTCTGAAACCACTCTGATAAGGAGAGATTATGTTGCTTTTTTCTAGATAATAGACTAGGCGGCAGTTTACCACATTTTTTCAGATAGTTTGCAAATACAGCTCATAAGAGTAATGGGCCGATATTTCGAGGGATTCTTCGGGTTTTTCCCTGGCTTGGCTATGGGAATGACAACAGCTCTCTTCCATGCATTGGGAAAATTATGTTCCTTCCAAGCTCTGTTATAAAGGGTGAGAAGGGCAGTCACTGACTTACAGGGAAGATGCTTCAGCATTTCATAATTCACACCATCTAAACCCGGTCTAGATCCATGTGTGTGCTTGCATCAAAGCCTTTCTTAGCTCAGAAATTGTAAATTCCGCGTTATATGACTCGGAGATGGGAGAGTTGAACTGAATGGGAGTTTTTTCAGAGCATCGTTTGACAGAAAGATGCCACTAGGTAGTTGCTGTCAGACACATAGGACATCCACGAATCCCTCTGGCTTTTCTGCCTCACTCTTCTTGCAACTGCTTTAGCTTTTTCGAAGGCAATAAGGTTCGGCAGAATGGGTTGTTTATGAAAAACTCCTCAAGCTTTTCTCTGTTGCTTCAGTGTATCTTGGCATTCATGGTTCCACCATGGTTTTGAGTACTTTGGAAGCTTTGTTGATGTTTTGGGAATAAAGACAGTAGCTGCTTGAATAATGACATTAATGACTACTTTCACAGCTTTGTGGACTGGCACATCTTTTACCATCTCTTCTATGATCTCTGCAAGAGACGAGTCCGCCCTACTAAGTATGTAATGGGGGCTCTTGACACGGAATTTTTTCCATCTCATGTGATAGCCATCAGAATGGGAAAATGGTTATTATTATAAGGATAATTTCCAACACTAAATGTGGAGAAAGGCAAAAGAGATGGGGAACAGATAGCAAGATCTAAGGCGAGAAAGGTCCTAGTAGGCTCATAGAAGTCGGTTTTCTGTCCATTATTGAGGAGACAAAGGCAATGGTCTTCAATCATTTCATCAATTTCTCTGCCTTGGGAGTTTCTATCCCTACTTCCCCAGAGTAGACTATGTTTATTTATGTCTTCTATGATGATAAAGGGTTCAGGCAGCTGTTTTATTAGGTCATTTAATTCTAGTTGAGCGATATGATGATTTGGGGACAAACAAACAGAACAGACTGAAAGTAAGCTCCGTATATTTACCCGGATGGCAACTGCTTGCAGGCCAGTGCTTAAAGATATTGGGCTAGAGGGATAGTCAAGTGAAGTTAGGAGGACGATACCCCCGCTCACAACATACAGGATTATCTTTCCTTGTAAAACAGTACCTCCGAAGCTTAGCTTGTTGAACAGGTTTTAGTAAAGTCTCTTGAACTGCCAAGCACACAGGGTGATGTAAATCTATCAAATTTTTAACATTTTCAAGATTTTGGTGGAAGCCGCAACAATTCCATGAAATGAGGGTGGCCATTATGCTTAGTGTTTGTTCTTTTCATGCTGTTTTTTAGATTTTCATGGAAGCAGGTGTTTGGGGACATCTGACCACATCCATCTCAGAATCTATATTGTTTGAGCTGATGCTCCCAAAAGAGCTCAAACTGGGATCTCTGATGTTTTTAAGTTTTCTTTGTTTCTTTACTGGTTTTGTTTTGGTTATCCTTCGTTCCTTTGTTCTGTTGAGCTTTAATTGTTGATGTTACACATTTCTGTTTTTTTTTGGGGGGGGGGTATATTCTGGATTGGCTGTTTATTTGGCAAGCCTATTGCTGTTTGTGTGCTTATTGACTTAAACAATTTCAATGCACCAGCACAGGACAAATATTTTCAGGGCTGCGCATCTGTTACTAATTTTCTTGCTTTTGCACAAGATATGTTTTTCTTTACTTTTACTGTTTGCACCTCCTTTTCCGATTTCCATTTCGGACACTCTTGTGAGAATGCTGCATGATTCCCTTTGCAGTACGCACAGAGTGGCTCAACATTCTAATTCTCGCTGTCATGGCCTTCCACAGAGCAGCACACACATATGGTTTTGCTATGACAGGACATTTTCAAATGTCCAAAGTTCTGGCACTGGAAACATCGCAAAGGGTTCGGTACGTAAGGTCTTACGGGGCAATGAAGTACCCGGCCTTAATACTATTTGGCAGATCAGGTGAATGGAAGGTCAGGATTACGTGTTTCCGTAATCAACTGATCATCTTTGCGCATCCGTCTGGCAGCACAGACATTCCGCTCAGACAACTCAGAGACAATTTCCTCTTCTGAAATGGAAAGGAGGTCGATCTCTGAGATAACACCACGAGAAAAATTTAGTGTTTTATGTGCTGACACTTTTACCTCGATTTGTCAAAGTTTGTTCAAGCAATGCTTTAGGATAACGTAGTGGGATATTTAGGGACACAAATGTAGTGTCTGGCGTGGTTGTGCGCATGCGCGGGTTGGCCACACGAGACAGGCAGTTGTGTATTCTGTCCAATTGATGTGGCAGTGTGTGTGAGGAAATCATGGTGTTCAAATCAGAAAATTCAATGACTGAGGAACAGCAAGGTGTTACCAAATTTCTGACTTTGGAAGGAATTAAACCAGCCAATACTCATCGATGGGTAGTGGCCGTATATGGAGGAGACCATGTTCTCAAAAGTCGGTGAGAGAGTTGAGTGCCTATTTTCATGAAGGCCGAAAGTGTTTGAGTGATGACGTGAGAGGAGGCCAGGCAATCACGATAATCATGGCTGAACTGATCAACAAGATGAACGAACTGGTGAGAAATTATCAGCATGTCACAATGTGAATGTTGGCAGTGATGGTGGGAGTCAGCGTTGGAACAGTGCCGACAATTGTGCATGACAGTTTGGGTTACTGAAAGTGTGCATGCAGTGGATTCCGAAGAAGCTCAGCAAACTGCAAAAGGGGTTTATGGGTGCAACACCTATTCTGATATCATAAAAGATCTTGTTTTCCTGGAGTGGATCGTCACTGGTGTCATCACTTCAAACCAAAGACAAGGCGGGACAGCATGCAATGGAAACATCAGTTGTCACCTCCCCCTTAAAAATTAAAAGCTGTGCACTCAGCAGGTAAGATGATGCTGCCCGTCTTTTTCGATGCCCAAGGTCTGATACTCATCAAATTCCTTGGAGCACAGAAAAAACTTTAACAGTGAAACTTTAACAGTGGCATAGGTACACTCTGTAACCTATGCCAAGAGCAAAGGCTGATCACGGTGGGATGATTCTGCTCCATGATAATGCACATCTACTGGTCTCCAAACTCACACAAAGTGGAATGGCCAAATTCAAGTAGGAGCTACTTGAGCATCTGCCAGGACATGAAGCCCTGCGATTTCCATGTGCTTGGTCTGCTAAAAACACATCTTAAATGGAAGCACTTCAACTCGGACAACGAACTGAAGGACACAGTAGAAGTCTGGCTCCTGTCACAGTCACATGATTTCTGGAAACAGGGAATCCTTTGGCTCATGAAACAGTGGGATAGTTATGCTCATGCCTGTATTGATTACTTGTGAATAAAGACTTCAATTATACTCATAGTGTCATTTTGTACATTTTGAACACCTTTTGTAATTATTGAATGCATTAATTACACAAGAAAATTATTACTTTAATTTTATCTAATAAGGAAAGTTTCGATTCAGAGTGGATAATACAGCAATTCCAATTAAGCATTTTCAATAAAGAAAAATTTGCTTGAAAAACAAAGAATCTGACTGAATTTTAAAGTCATCAAGTGTACTTAAGGAATATGACAACATCTGGTGTTTCATTTTCTGTTATTACTTACTGACTTTTACTCATTTTATAAGGTGTTTCTCCCGTCCCCTTAGCATGCCTTCGTAGTGTAACGGTCAGCATACTCAGCGCGTATTCAAGAGGTCCGTGATTATAGTTCCGGAGAGGGTATTGCTCATTTCTTCAGCTTCCTGATATCGAAATAATCTAATACCTTTACAGTGGCGCCTGAACTAAAAAGGTGATGGAGAATCATCATCCACCAGAAGGATTTGAGGATTGGGTCTCCTAATCCCCAGTCACCCTTTAAAAGAGGGAGTATATAAGGTATTACTCCCGTCTCCTTAGCATGCTTTCATGGTGTAATGGTCAGCACACTTGGCGCATTTTCGAGAGGTCCATGGTTCAAGTTTCCCAGTGAGGGCATTGCTCATTTCTTCAGTTTCCTGTCATCGGAATAATCTAATATCTCTACACATTAATGTTCTGTCACTGATTTTTTTTTAATTTATTAATTTAAAGAAAAAGAAATCCTTGTGCACCACAAATTATCAGGCAAGGCTTAAAAATTTTAAGAAAAAAAAATGTTAGTAATAACATCAACCTTCAATAATACAATAAAATCAAACACAAAAAATATATATATAAAGAAATCATTCACAATGGTTAAAATAAAAGTCAACAAAGTCATCAAATTCTGTTACTGACTGACTTCCCATTATTATATACAATAAATAAACAAACGAAAAAAATTCTAAAATTCTAAAAAATATTTTAAACTTTGTAGCTTTTTTATTAATACACAAACATTACTGCTGAAAATACTTTTTATAAAGTGTGCATAATAATAAATCGATAATAAAATTTTAAAATGCACACTTTTAAACATTTATAATTATTAGAAATACACTGAACTCCTGATTATCGGATAGAAATAATAGAAAATAAGGTTAATTTTAAAAATACATAAGATATATCAAATTCAAACACTTCCAAAAATTTTAAATGAATTGTATTATATTAAAATTTAGAGATTTCATTTTTTCTCTAGAAATAATTTATTACATTTTCACAGCCATGCTGACATCATTTCAGCCAATATGGCAAATAGTGTCATTATATTCAAACTCTGTTTATTCACTCATTTAAATCCAACAGCTTGTTCACCCATCAGTCCCATAGCCACTCCTGCTCTTTATCCTAAAATACCTTCCCTTCTATGAACTTTTTAACTTACATCACTGTATTAAGAATGTCTTTCTCTAATACTAATCCTATATTTTTTTTTTTCATTTGCCATTCTGTATCTTCTGCATTTAACCCTTCTGCGTCTTTTTCATTTAAATTCTAAATCCTTTTATATTAAAAACAATTTCAAAAGCTATAATGCCACTAGCTGAATCTCACTCTTTTTGTTTCAAACACCAGTTTTTCAGCTATGAATCGGCATTAGGCTTTTAACTTAGTCTTGGACATTGGAAGATTAGATTCACTGCACCAAAATTTAAGTTTCTGCATAAGAGTTAAAAAAGTTTTCCATCTTTAAGCAAGAATCTGGAAATTTTTTTGGGGGAAAATATACAGATAATCAGAAGTTCAATACAGTAACTGCCACTTATCAGAATTACATCCACTCCAAATGTATCCATGGTTATTAAGCAGCTGAATTTAATACATGGCAATTTGTATACTGCAAATAATGATATCAGTTTTAAACCTTTCAATTAAAATAATAACTAACAATTAATTCATTAACCTTTTGCAGCACACCTAAAACTTTTCTTCTGCATGCACAGAAAATTTAAATGAAAAAGGATTTATAGGTTACTATAGTTTATTCTGAACCTTCTTTATTTATATTAGATGGCAGCACAACACTAAGCAGTCCATATATTTTAGCCATGTTTAGTTTTTAAAGACCCTCATTTTTCAAAGAAATCTTTTAGATTTTTTTAAGGATTAAAAGGAATGGTTTTAAAAGAAATTTGTGTTATTTTCTTGGATGTATGTTAATCTCCTTATTCTATATCAGTTCTAAATTTTTACCTTGAAATCTTGCTTAAAATCGAAAGGCGGACATCAGGTGTACTCAGAATGGAATCAATGAAACACTAGGACCAGACCAACAACTGTATTTTTGTTTCTCTGCAGCTCTCCAGTGAGCTCATTTACAATAGAAAGGTGGGATCACACCTGTGTTTCATTTCCTGTTTTTTATTTTTGAGGGGAGGTTTGGTTATTAACTAAGAAATTGTTGGGGTGATTTTCTGAAGGTCTGGGGTAATTTTATCAGTTAGCTGTGTTGTGATTGCCAATTTGGCCGTTAGGCAGCGCTGAAGTAAATGTTTCATTTTGCATATTTTGTGGCAACCCTGTTGCACTCTTATCTGTAGAACTGTTACAAGAACCGACTGAGTCGGTAATAATGATTCTGAACTCTCGTTCTGAGAGTAATTCTAAAATAGTTAATTTTGTAAATAAACATGTAAATAGTTTTACTTCGTGTGCTAATTTATTCACGTACTGAAGTGCTTTTATTGAACCGTGTTTTGAATCCGGTAAGAATTCTGACTAACCTGCTTGGAAGTGCAAATGGTGCTTCATTTCTTTGGCTAAACGTGACAGGACTCTTAAATTGAAAGTTCAGAATATAAAATTTATCAGGTAAGCGCATGCTTATTTATACCTTGATGTATTTTGATATATAGTATCAACGTAATGGATAGTCTTGATAAACTGAAGCGGAAACGAGCAGTTTTGCGTACCGCTACTACAAAAATGTTAACAAAAATTGAAGTTATTTTAACTGAAACATCGGAAATGACTTTTGAACAAAAAATTGATCAGTTAAGTGTTCTCAGAGAACAATTAATTGAAAAGTATGATTGTCTTAAACAACTGAATTGTGAAATCGAAAGTGGTTTACCCCTTGAAGATATTGAATCCGAAATTGAAGTTGTTGAAGATTATAATGAAAAAATTATTGAATGGAAAAATAGAATTACGCGGTATTTAGATAAAAATTTGAACTCTAACCCTCAAATTAATTCTCATGATTCACGTGTTTTAACTAGTGAAAATAGTGTTCCAAATAACAATACTGGAGCTAAATTTATGAAGCTTCCAAAGCTTACAATCGAAAAATATTATGGTGATTCTTGCTTATGGCTTGAGTTTTGGAGCCAATTTTCGAATGCTATAGATAGTAATGAGCATTTGACGCCACTTGATATATTTTGCTATTTGAAATCACTGCTTGGTAGAAGTGCAGCTAATGCTGTATCTGGGTTTTCGTTAAATAACGAAAATTATAGTTCTGCTATCGCCCTTTTGAAAGAAAGGTTTGGTAGAACTGATGTCGTTATTAACACCCATATGAATAAGTTTTTAAATTCAATCCAGTAAAAAATTCTTCTAACTTAAGAGCTTTGAGGGAACTCTATGACAATTGTGAAATTCAGATTCGTAATTTAAACTCTTTAGGGGTTGCATCTGGAAGTTATGGTAATTTATTATGCCCAATATTACTTAAGTTGATTCCACCAGATATTGCTTTAGAATTTAATAGAAGGCGTGCCAAAAGTTCGGACTGGGATATCAATGAACTAATCACCTTTATTAAAGAAGAAATAGAATCGCGTGAAGTTACAATGCATTTGAATAGTTCCGTTAGGATATCTCATGATAAACCACAAAAATATAGACACCAAAATTTTAAACGTAATATTCCTACAGCATCTGCTTTGTCAACTAGTGTTAAGAATAACTGTTTCTTTTGCAACAGTTCAGAACATAATTCTAATTTCTGTGAATAGCTTTCGGTTCCTGAGAAGCGTGTGTTTTGTGTGCTTTAGGAAATTCCATATTGCTGCGAAGTGTAAACTTCTAAATGAGCCTTGCAAAATATGTGGTAGTAAGTTTCATAATCATTCGATATGCATGAAATCAAATGAAAAGCCCCCTGATGTTCCTAAAAATGAAAGTGATACCATAGTAACTTCCGTTTCTCAATGTGAGATTAAAAACTCAGATTTATTTAATGAAGTTGTATTGCAAACATGTTGCGTGAAAATATCATCCGATTTAAAGTCAAAATTTGCTTTGTGTCTTTTTGACAGTGGCAGTCAACGGACATTTATTACCAAAGAATTAACATCGTACTTAAAACCCCCAGTAGTAAGAAAGGAGAAATTGCTAGTTTACTCTTTCGGCGCTCTTAAAGCAAAACAAAATATTTATGACGTGGTCAAGGTTACCTTACAGAATGTGAAAATTCCCGAACGAAACATATGCATTGAGGCGTTGGTGACAGACACGATTTCTACCGCGATGATTTATCCGCCTAGACTAAACACAGATGTCCAATGCAAATTAAAGAAATACGAGTTGTCTAATTGGAATACGTTATGCGGCTTTCGAGTGCAGTTATTGATAGCCGCCGATTATTTCTGGCAAATAAACATTCCTGGAACAGCAGAAAAAATAACAAAATCGCTATTTGTGTGTGAAAGCTTATTTGGATGGTCACTTTGTGGTTCTATATATAATGATGAAAAGGGAAAAAATAAAGACGCATCCGTTTTCAAGTGATCTGTTGAAAATGCCAAACAGGAAGATTTAAAGAAATTATGGGACCTTGAAGCAATTGGTATTAGTGATGATGAATTTTCAAAAATAGATAAAGAAATCATTAATAAATTTGAAAACGATTTAAAATTCGTTAATAATAGATATGAAGTGAAATTATTGTGGAAGGACAGTAAAGAAGGGTTAGGGACTAATTTCAAAATAGCGAAGAATCATTTCTTTGAATTAAATCGTAAGCTCACGAAAAATGACGATCTTCTCCAACAATATAAAGACATTGTTACTGAACAAAAGGGAAATAACGTGGTTGAAGAATGTTCAGATAATGACGTTGAGAACGGTTATTTCATGCCGCATAGACCCGTTACTAGAGACGACAAATCCACCACTTAAGTGAGGATGGTCTTTGATGCTTCTTCAAAAGAAAATCAGTTTAAATCTTTAAATGATTGTTTATGGCCAGGGCCCAAATTAAACCCAAACATTTTAGATATTATCATCAATTTCCGAAAACATGAAGTGGCATTCTGCGCGGATCTAGAGAAGGCTTTTCTCCAAATTGGCTTGACGCCAGAAGTCCGAAATTATTTAAAATTTTTGTGGTTTGATGATAAGGCAGTTGACTTATTCAAAATTCTAAGATTTACGCGTGTACCATTCGGTGTTACCTGTAGCCCCTTCATTTTAGCTGCTACTATCAAATGTCATATTCAGAAGTATAAGAAAGATACTTCTGAATATGTTAGATACATCCCTGTATGTTGATGATTTAATTTCCGGTTCAAATTCTGATGAAGAAGCGTACTATTTATCTTCTACTGCCGCTAAAATTCTTAAAGATGCTGGGATGCATTTACGTAAATTTAACTCTAATTCTATGAAACTAAGAGAAATGTGGAAAGAAAATATGTTATGCAGTGAACAAGAAAGTTCTGATCTCCATTTAAAGTTTTAGGAATATTATGGAATACCGATTCTGATACCTTTCAACTGGATGCTCAGCCTCTTATAGATAACCTAGAGAGTATCAAATCTACAAAGCATTGTGTTTTAAAGACTATGTTAAAGGTATATGATCCCGTAGGGTTTATATCTCCATTCACCATATGAATTAAAATCTTATTGCAAGAAATTTGGAAAAGAGGTTTGGCCTGGGATGATGATTTACCCCTAGATTTGGAAAATGAATGGAAGGGTTGGTGCTCTGAAACGGAACATCTTAAGAGATTAGAGATACCTAGGAAGTATTTCCAACAAGTAATGAATTTGGTAAAAGATCAGGTACAAATCCACATTTTTTGTGATGCTAGTCCTAAGGCATTTGGTGCAGTAGCCTATTTTAGGTACTTCACCAAAGATAATGAAATTAAAACAAGTTTCATCTGGGCAAAAAGTAGAGTCTCTCCTGTGAAACGAATAACGCTTCCCCGATTAGAATTAATGGGAGCCGTAATTGCCGCAAAGATGTCTAAAACTTTAAAAATGGTACTAGACTTTAAAAATGCAAAAATAAAATTTTGGACAGATTCAACAATAACGCTTCATTGGATAAAAGGATATGCTACGAATTGGAAGCCCTTTGTTTCCAACAGAGTCAGAGAAATTCAATCCCTTACGGATCCTGAAAACTGGAACTATTGTAGCGGAAAAGAAAATCCAGCTGATTTAGTGACGCGAGGTGAAAAGCTGATAACACTTATACGAAATAACGTCTGGTGGCAAGGTCCAGTTTGGTTATCACTTCACGAACATTTATGGCAGTCAGAATTAGTGACTGAATTAAGCGAAGACGCACTAATTGAAAGAAAGTTGAAACCTCAAATTACTCAATTATGTTGTACCATAACACCGGAAACAATCTTAGACGTTGAGAAGTTTAGCAGTCTCAAAAGACTTTACCGTATCACGGCATGGATAATGCGCTTTATGCATAATTCAAATAAAAGAAACTAAGGTCTGCGGTCCATTGACAGCTTCAGAACTGGATAATGCAGAAATGTATTGGATTAAATGTACTCAAGAAACGGCATTTAACGTTGAAATAAACAAACTAAAATGTGGAAAATCTATTAGTAAGGAATCAAATTTATATAACCTTAATCCCGAATTAGATGAAAGTGGATTGCTTGTGCTGAAAGGTAGACTACAATTCTCTGAATTCCAAGAGCGAGAAAAACACCCATGGATACTTCCTGACAAATCTGAATTTGTCAAGCTGTTGATTATGGATACCCATGAGAGGTTATATCATTTTGGAATAGCTACGACATTATTACATCTTCGAGAGAAATATTTTATCATCAAAGGAAGAAGATGCGTGAAATCGGTTCTGAAAACTTGTTTAATTTGTAAAAGATTTAATGCTACTCCAGGTAAGGAAGTAGTAGCACCATTACCTAAAGATAGGATTATTGAAACTCCGCCATTTGAAACAACTGGCTTAGATTTTGCTGGACCGATTTATATCAAAACTTCATCTGGTCCAGAAAAGGCTTATATTTTAGTATTTACTTGCGCGGTAATTAGGGCCGTACATCTCGAATTGGTAAATAATTTGAACACTGACACCTTTATTCTAGCTCTTCGAAGGTTCGTTGCACGAAGAGGACTTTGTAAAATAATTTGCAGTGATAACGCAAAAACATTTATCAAAGCTGATTCAGTACTAAAAGAAATTTGGAAGAACATTTCAAAGGAAAGAGTTCTAGATTATTTCTCAAGAAATAAGATAACATGGAAATTTATTGTGCCTGGGGCGGTTTTTGGGAAAGGATTGTTCGAACCGTGAAAACTCCACTGAAAAAGATCCTTGGTAGGACTTGTCTTACGTTTGAAGAAATGGAAACAACATTGACTGAAATTGAGGCAGTTATCAACTCTCGACCATTGTGTTATATCTACGAACAGCCTTCCGAACCAGAGCCTTTAACTCCAGCCCATTTTTTAGTAGGAAAACGACTAACATTAAGCACAAAGTTTATTCAGTACAACAGTTTCAAATAACAGAGACAGATGGCGCCACGAGACACGTAAAAGAGTCTAAGGTAGAGTTCTGAGAAGTTTAGCAGTCTCAAAAGACTTTACCGTATCACGGCATGGATGTTCTACAGAGTCGTCATCATTTAAAGTTGGTGACATAGTGCTGATCCATGACGAAAAGTTACCAAAGCATCGTTGGAAGTACGGGTGTATTAAAGAGCTGTGTTTAGGACGTGATTCAAAAGTTAGATCCTGTGTGCTTCAAACACCTACAGGAATTATAAAGAGACCCATTCAGTTACTATATAAATTTGAACTGGACTTAATAGACTCATATTTGAATGGACAGTCATAAAATGATTTGCATTATTTTTCATTTATTCATATAATTCATTTATTATTTTTATTATTATAGATTCCAACTTTAGATTGTATTTAGAATTTGAATATTGCTTATCTACTGTATGTAAGTATAATTTCATATGTTATTGTTGTCCAAGAATTTGAAATGCTTACCTATTTTGAAAGTGTTTAATACCTAAGTATTAATTTAGTTTATTATATTTTGAATTAATTATTTTCTTTTAATGATGATGAACAATAGTGATTGTTCATCTGGGGGCAGTGTGTTGTGATTGCCGATTTGGCCGTTAGGCAGCGCTGAAGTAAATGTTTCATTTTGCATATTTTGTGGCAACCCTGTTGCACTTTTATCTGTAGAACTGTTACAAGAACCGACTGAGTCGGTAATAATGATTCTGAACTCTCGTTCTGAGACTAATTCTAAAGTAGTTAATTTTGTAAATAAACGTGTAAATAGTTTTACTTCGTGTGCTAATTTATTCACGTACTGAAGTGATTTTATTGAACCGTGTTTTGAATCCGGTAAGAATTCTGACTAACCTGCTTGGAAGTGCAAATGGTGCTTCAAGCTGTTTGGCTTTTCACTACAGCAGTTCTCTTTTTTCGCTTTCATTCAAAGAAGCTTTGTTAGTGCTACATTTTGATATTTTTGAGTTGTAGACGTTTATTTAATTTAATTTAATTTAATTTTATTTTATAGTTTATAATTTCTAATTGTAGCTATAATATTAGTTTATTTTTTTCAGATTTTTAATTATTTCCCAAATGGATCAGAGAGGGCTGACCATTTCTGAAGCACTGAAAGTGCTACACGAATTGCCTTCAGATAGTGAATCTGCTGTGGATCCTGGTACACGTGCAAAACATGCAATGTTAGGTTATGGTTTTTCAGGGTTCGTACACATTTCTGCGCATGGAAATTAAGTACTTTTAAGGACCATTAATGAAAAAAATTAAGGACCTATGAACAAATGGGAACTGAATAAATTCAATTAAAAATATTATCTATGCCTGAACTTCATTTTTGTAATACCATCCTAAAAAGAAAATAGATCTATAAGTAGGATGAATAATTATTAAACATGAATTAATTAACAAAATTATTAATAAGTTTGAGAATAAAATCAACTTTATAAAATGTATGAAGCAGCATTAAATATTTTACATTTATAATAGTTGGACATATTTGAAAGAAAATAAGTGACATTTTATTTATGTTTTGCTAACAGTTTTATGATTTTTTTAATGCTTCATTTTTGTCACATACTTGCTCAATCTAGAGGTTTAGTAAATAGCAAGTAGATTTTATGTCAAGTGGCATAGATTAAAATTGGAAGTAGATCATACTCAGTATGATTCATAAAAGATCGCCCTGTCACCGCTGCTGCTTGCCTAGAGAAAGACCTGCTGATTAGAACTAACCTAAAAGGCCTGATGTAGGCACGGTTGGCAAGATTTGAAAGTTAGCTGGGTTCTGTTTGTCACAGTTAGTGTCGTAGCTTCATGTAGATCCAATAAACCACTAAAGCACCACAGGTGGTAAGTTGTTTTGTATTGTTTTAAGTCTCACTAGATGCAAAGAATAAGTTTTACGTGATTTTTTACATTTTTGTGTTTTATCTTGTGGCCACGGTAAGGATTAATGGAAGGCAATAACTCGCTTTAATATGCAGAGGTAATTTTTAAGGGTAAGCAGTTAGTTATAAATAATTAAATTCGGTAGTTAGATAGCCTTAGTCATTATGGATTTAAATAGCCAATATGAAATTTTATTTATTTTTTTAATAATATTTGTTAAAAAAGCCCTATTAAAATCACAATCTAATAAAATTTCAAAGTTTAAAGTACATGTAGTTTATGACATTGATTCTTAAACGATATTAGGATAACTACACATTAAAAGCTACAAAACATTCATGTTTTGTAACAAAAAACTCAATAAAATGTTTATGCGTTTTTTTAAATTTGAATCCTTCCCAGACATTTTGGCTAATTTAAATCAATTTCCTTCTCTTCAAGCATGTTTTCTAACAATCAAAAAATTGTCTCACTACGCAAGCGAGTGTTCTCTCTAATTTTTGCGTGCTTTATCTCTTAACTTGTCAACCTCTCTACAATATAGTTATGAGGGTTTACTAATCTGGTAAAAGTTAAATAGTCCAAAACCTCCCGACAGACGTGAAGCAAATTATCGCTATGTCTGAAAGTAACTGCAGTGTCAGACAAAGGTTTAAATAAGCCTTTTATTTAAATAGAACATAAAGGCATGTTCTGATGCTAACAAAATCAGTTACAGCTTGTGGTAATGTAATTAAACAAGAACAGTCAAATTCAAACTAAAAATGTGGACTAGTGGTCAAAGGCTATACAATTTAGCTTAAATTTAAGCTGGCTCAGTAACTCTCATATGAGGAAATAGAAATGGGAAACTATACTAAAGGCTGAAATCATAAACAACTGGGTAATTTATATAATAATAATTGTACATATCTCTGAAGAATAATTTTCTTTATGTATTATTCAGTCTCTTTCTTCAACACATTTCCTTTTCATTTTAGAATTTTTGGATTTAATTAAAGGATTTCTGTTATTCTAAAAAAACTAAATGCATTTAGAATGTATAGAAAAAGCTGCTAATTTTATTTCTTTAGCAATATCAAAATTCAGAAGAAATATGAAATATATATGGTAAGAGCTGGTTATAGAGCTGATCTGGAAGAAATTTTAGAATTTAGTGATAAACTAAGCAACAAAATCTAGAAATGTCATAACTTTTAGGATTTAGAGCAGGCACTGGAAGCAGAATTTAGAAAGGCACTAGGCAGCAGAATTTAAGATTCACAGAGATTGCACCAGGTGGAAATATGCCTAGCGCCAGTTCTGTATGATGCATTAAGGCATATTATATGAATCTTTTAAATTGTCAATTTTGAATTTCTTTAATAATAAAAAATACATTTCTGTAACGCCTGTCCATGTGATAAGATTAGAAGCATTTCTGATATTTTCCATGCTTAAGTCCAATTGAAAAGTAGAGAAAATAAAGGGAAGATAAACATGTTAAGAAAAAGATTCTAGTATCAGAAATAAAACATTCAAATATTATGTTTTCATTGTTCTTCAAGGCGTTCTCGAAAAAGTAAGAAATTCATCACAAATACATCCATTATGTGTTAACACCATGGAGACATTTTTAATTTTGTTACATGTTACTGGAATCTTCTAGAATCGTGGGTCTATAAATCTTGCCTTTAAATCCTTCTAAACTTTCCAAGCTGCAGTGTCTAAAATACTAAAGAAAAATTATCCCTACCAATTCTGTAATAGCCAAAAGTCAGAAATATTTTGAAAAAAAGGAAAAGTGTAAAATAAGTTTTATAGAGAAAATTGATGCATATTCTGAGATTTCTGAATATTCTCAGACGTGGGATAAACTCTTACTATGAAAAAATTAAAAAGAAAACATTTTTAATTAATTACATAGTTAATTTCACTTTTAGTAAGAACTGTTTCATAAATTGTGTTTTATAGCATTATACCTTGTTTATTTCTCAGATTCAAAATATTGTAAAATAAGTTAAAACGGAACTTTATAATATGACAGCGAAAAATAAAAATATTTTATTTTGATGTTATTTTTCAAATATAATTTCAATATATTACCATTATTTTAATGGAATTTATTACTGCTACAATGTACTAAAAAAATCGTCGAAAAATTCTCAAATCTCGGAATTAAAAATTTTCTATAAAAACTGATCTTAAAATCGGCAAAATGTTGATATGTGGCCAAATTTAGAAACGTTAAATAAAAAAATTCACATCACCAAAAGCGAAAAGTTGTTCTTTATTAGATAACATCTTCATTCGAAGAGATCTTCATTAGAAAAAAAAATTAATTTCGAAATGCTTGTTTCACTTCTTGCTTAGAAACTGGAATATCCAACTATTTATATTAGATATAAGAACAAATTTTAACACATGAACCCATTCAAAAGACAATTATATATGTCAGTGAATCACCAAAAAATATTCCTCCAAAATGCTAATTCACACTCCAACTGGCAGTCGTAAAAACAGACAGAAATTTCAGATGACTAAAATTAAGGACCTTCTGTCGATTTTGGCCGAAATTAAGGACTTTTAAGGACCAAAAATCGATTCCAAAAAACCTAAGGACTTTTAAGGACTCTTAAGGACCGTACGAACCCTGTTTTTCAAAGGTGGTGTCACTTTCTTTGAAAAGTACCATCACGAAAAAAATTGATGAAAGTGTTAAATATGAAATGTAAATAATGCGAATATCATATAACCAAGTTATTTTTTTTTCATTTATATGCATGTCATCATCATATAACTACGAAGAATTTTTTGGGGGGTGTAGAGCAGCAGGCCTCCTCGTGGCACACCCTGGGTAATGCTACATCCGCTACCGTATTCAGAATCTAGTGTTTTTTAATTGTAGGCAAAATCTTTTACGTGCTTCCCAACGCTCATTTCAGCACTAGTTCTATTCATTCAGTGTGCCTGAAGCGGGCACACTGAATACAATAAACAACTGGAATTAAAACAATAAGTACTATCTTCACAAAATTTTACCTGTGTACTCTTCTAGGTCTGATTACACTGCCTACCTTTTCTTTTTTCGAAATTCCAACTTTAAAAGGTAGCGTGCCAAAAAGGGTTAATTAATCCCAAGATAATAATTAAAATTATTAGTAAAATCAAGTTATTTACAGTGTTTTGAAATTAAAATGTTCTTTATAAAAATATTTATATAATTAAGTTCTTGGCGAAATTTTATTTTTTACAAAGACCTATTCTATCTGTGTTTATTTCACATTGTTCAAAAACAGTTTTCGACTGCATTCTCAATTGCTCAAAAGTGCTGATAGCCCTTTTCAGTTCAAGAACTGTTCTTGGAATTTGCAGTGCTTTTTTAGATTTGACTGATGATGGCAAGTCATCTCTTTTTTCTGTATCACGTTTATTGTCAATTTCTACCCTTTTAAACATTCATAGTCAATTTTTATATTCTATTGCTGTGAATTGACACATATTCTAAAAATGGATACTCATAACCTCCCTACCTGACATCTGAAACATTAACTACAATTTGCAATCCCTCTGAGGTTTCTTTTATAAAAAAGCCACATTTTCAAAAACAGTTTTTAACTGATTTTAAAAGATTAACCTTCTCTGACTATAACATGCTCAGCCTTTAGCAGAAATGTTGGCGTAATTAGCTTCTTCGAATTGTTTGCCTTTTCACAATATTCAGTTTTCTTTGTCATTTAATGAATATCTTTTTTTGCCATGTTATTTGAAAGTTTTTATAACAACCTAAAATAAAGAATGAATGGTAAAAGTTGTATTTTCAGGAGGAAACACTAATGTTTTTGATAAAGAGATGAATGTGCTGTACAATTTAAATTGTTTCTTTATTTTTTCCATTAGATGTCACCTTTCAAAAGAAAATCAGAAAAAATACTATTTGTCATCCATGAGTTCTTGTTATTATGGATAGGTTAGAAGTAAATTCTTGACTCTATTCACAATCTGAAGTTTTCTGCTTTTGTTAATAACAAGTTTGCTTTCTTAATTGTTGGCTTTATATTGTAATATATAATAAAACATTAACTTATTCCTTCAGTTTCTTAAACCAACAGCTGTTTCACTTTTAGATATTCATGTTCCAGCAATCTTTTGTAACACAGTCCAGTTTTGTCTATATTATAAATTTTGAGTGGCTCATATTCATTTAGCAGCCCAAATAAAACTTTTATCCAGTAATCAGCTGCACAATGATCATACAATTTTTTATGAATAATTTTTCATTTGTCTTTCTCCAACTTGTGAGACATATGTCAGTTGATATAAAATACTCTCCAAATTAGTGAAAAAAACTCTAGAAGCAGACACTTTTTTTTTTAACTTGAAACCATTTTAGATAAACCAATTTCAATGGCTCTCAATTTTGCACTTCCATGAGATATTTACATGTTTTTATTAGTTCTTCATTAATTACGATTTCTTGCTTAAGTAAGCTGCTACACGTTGTTTGCAAAATTTACAGTTTAAATGTAGTTTTCCTTTGGCAACTATTATTAAGACATTCAGGCTTAAGGAAGGTATTCAGGCTTACTATTATTAAGACATTCACAAATGGCACTTCAGTATGTTACAAGTTACACAGACAAAAAATTAAAAAGCTGCTTTTTCCAATGATTTATTTAAAGTTCAAAATTTACATTTCAAACCAACAGAAAGATACTGTCCTTTGTCTGCTTAGTTAAACTGCCACATCATGATTACAAGCATGATCAAAGGCTTTCTTTGTGTTTTCTTCAACACACAATTACCACTCCCTTCTTATTCAATAACTCTTAATGTATGGTAATCCTAAAAAGCATTTTTAAAATTTTTTTATAACTCTCTGTGAACATAATGTAGTCATCCTAAGAGAGGATTCTGAAGGAGGAAACCTTAAAAGATGGGCATCATAGAAGTTGCCCTTTCACCTTCTTTCAGCTTGGAATTTGATAAGGAACTACATTCATTTACAGCGCCTCTAGAAAATTGTCTTTGTTAATCTTAAAATAAAGAAATTCTGTTGCTCTCAAGTCCAGCAGAAACAAAGAACACTGAAAAAAAGTGTCTCACCTGAACAAGGATTGTAGAGCACAAAAATTTCAGTTAAACCTGTTTTATTGAAGTGCTACATATCTGAATGATAAAGCTGCAGTCCACAATGGATGAAATACATAAAGCTTATAGGTATAAGTAAGATATTCTGGCACTGAAGAATCAGTCTTTTGTCAATCTGAGTTTAATAAGCAGTGGACAGGAGTTTAATGAGAAACAGCTTTTCTATTGATTATTAATATGTGTTTTTGTTCTTGGAAATTTGAATGTAATAAATGGCTTACTAATGTAATAAATACCGTACATTATCTAAAAAATAGGAAAAAAATCCCCCCCTCGAAAAAAATAGGAACATTTAACACTCACCAGTTAACTAAAAGCCTGTCTTTCATCCTTTTTTTTATTATTTTATAAATTCAATGTTTAAGTTTTATTTACCAAAAACTTACCATCCAAGATCATGTATAAGAAAAACAATGGCCATTCACACTCTATGTTTTCAAATTCCTGAAAAATTTAAATAGAAAGGTTTTAAGTTAAAAAATTACTTACTGAATGAATAATATTAACAGTACAATTTGACCATATGTATTATCTACATATAATATTGATGCTAGGTGTAAAACTATTTTATAAGAGCCTAAAGCAATTTATAATAAAGCATACACTTTAATAATTATATTTGTTACCATTCATTATTTTACAGATTATTCTAGTTAAATTATTCCAATAGAAATGTGCATAAAAGACCTGCAATGTAAAAAATAAATATAAGATTATTATCACTGGGCTAAAAAATGGCATAACTTACTTAATATCACAAAAACTCAACTGTAGTCATCATAAGTTTCTAAGTGTAAATGATTTACAGATCAATTACATTAGATGATTTATTTTTTGAACTGTTAATATAAATCTTTCAAACAGAATTGTACTAGCAGATTTAATTAATAAACTTCAGCTTTAAATAAAAGTAAACTTTCCATATATGCAACAAATTAAATACAAAAGTCTTATTAATTCAACTCATAATTCATGGGATTAAAAATATCGTGTATTTTTTGGTACAGAACAAACTACTGAAAAATATAAAAACTTACTTTAGTCTCCCCTTGTTCATAATACTCTCGAGTGATATCTTCAACTGCTGTACCATAACCATCTCTAAGAAACCTCTTGAAGCCATATGTGCCTTGAAGCTTACGGACAATTTTATCTTTAGTTCTGTTATACAGAAGCTCATCATGAGTAGCAAAACAAGGAAAACTAATAGTGGGAAGTAAAGATGAATCAGTGTTCTGAAAAGGGGGGGGGGAAAATCATCAAAGTGTTGAAAATCTTGTTAAACAAAAATTACTTTATACAGTAATATAAATCACTTTATATAAAAAATAATTCAAAAAGAAGGCTGTAAAATTTATGAAAAGAAACTAAGTTGAAAATATTACAGAGAAAAGATATAACAATCTTAAAATAAATGCATCTAATACATAAATACATTAATGCTTGTAACATTCTGTCACATTTTTATGAACAGTCATTCTTAGCTTGACTACTGAACATGAGGCATCTCTGGATACAAACAAATCTGCTGATCATACATTTATTAATTATACCATTCTAAAAACTTTAAAGTATAAAATTTCAAAAATTAAATTTATATATTTAAGCTCATTCAATCTACTGCCCATACTATGCTTTTAAAGGCATCATATACATGTCCGAAAGGAAAGCATACAATTATTATTTGCTTCTGAAAAATACTAAAATACGGAACATCTTTTACTGTCTTTTAAGTCTCATTTGCTTCAAATACACAATTCCATAAATAAGATATAATGCTCCATAAATACAATATACTGAAATCTTTAATCCATAATTTTATTAATAATATTGGAAGTTATGCAAAGGAAGAAATATCTGTCATGAAAAACTAAATTCTCTTTGTCTATGAAAGCTTCCAAGATGACATAGAAAAAGCAAAGTACTTTTGATCATAGCAGTCAAGCTTTCAACATTTCTTAGAATAGCCATGTTTTTGGCATATTTCCAAGTATACATGAAACAATAATAGCTAACCCACACATGTAGGTACAATACACAAGTTTTCACACATGTATAATTATACACTTAATAGTCATTATCTTAATAATTTGAGCACCAAGTACTAATTATGCAATCGTAATGACACTTGTCATGAAGATCCATGTCAGGTAGACATATAAATGATTCAAAATACAGCATGACCGAAAGCTGCATAATGCCATCAGATGACATTGAACTTCGTTCTACTTGGTACAATTAAAAAAGTATGCACAGGCATTTTTCCTGCACTTAATCTGTTGTAATGGGACACTTTTTCACTAAGAATGCCTTTTACTGCCATTAAAGATAATATAATTAGAGGTTGAAAGGGGAAGAGTCATCAGAATGATGGAAGCTGAGTGGTCAGCTTAGTGAATAGCCCACCACCTAGGCAATCTGATTTTACTGTGAAGAAGTATTGGGATGAGAGAGAGAACACATATATGGTGGTCATACTCAGGATGCCCTTGGCAGACCAATAGCCAAAAAGATCATCACATCACCCATCAACCAACAGCATTTTCAATAATAATAATCAATGTGATCCTGAGTCTATCTGTACCATTACAAGGTGCCATGGTGCTTGCACTTGGTACCCATTATGTGTGCTGCTAAAGATACTCACCCCACCATTGGCTCTGTTTGGAATGATGCTGTCCTCAATGCAACTTAACCCCAACTAAACAAAACCCTGCCATCTTGAATGGCAAATCAAGATTCATTTTGGGTAGTGATGACAAATGTTTATAAGTATGGAGACTCCACGTGAAGGTCTAAACTCTGCCTTCATTTAACAGTGGCATAGCACATTCACAGCTGGTATAATGATATGGGGTACCACTGTATTTTACATCAGTCATCTCTAATATTGTTCCACTGCACAAACACATTTGTGATAGTGCAGCAACACATTTGTGGCATCCTTCAGCCACTATGTTGCTACACATGGCACAGCTTCCAGGAGACATTTTTCAACAGGATTATGCTTGGCTGCACACAGCCAGGTTGTTAATAGGAATCCCTTCACCCTATTACCAACTTCCCATGGCTCACCCAAAATCAAGATTTATCATCATTTCAGCATTTCTGCGATCACTTGGAATGATTAGTTGGATAATCAAGGAATTTAGTCTAAATAGAGGCATGCTTACACCTACTGAGGAATGAACTGATGTAGGACACAATACATGACTTACATGCCTATACTGCATTGCATATTCACGTTACAAGTGGCCCAACAGAGCACTAGAATCTCCATTCATTTGTAGTTTTTCCTACAGTAAATGATCCTTTTGCTTTGATTTTATAATCACTTACTTATATCAATATTGCAATTACACATTGTAATGCTTGTTTCGTAATTAAAGCAAACTCCATTGGAACACAGCAAACTTTATTTAATAGATCAATTTCATAACTGCAACATATAAGTCGAAGAAAAGGTAACATCAAAAATTAACAGCCAAAACGTATTCTATCTCTTTTTAAATTAAAAATCATTATCTTACTTCGTGCGAGAACCGCACGCAGCTCTCGTGTTGGCGTTTCAAACATTGCCATTTATTAACAGATATATTTCAAATTCAACTATTTTAAAAGTTTAAGATTATTATTGCAACAATATCTAAAGCTGTTACAATCTCTCCCCCAACGGAGAAACTTTTCCGAAGAGAAAAGTTCTTGAACGCGACTTTCTCATTAATATTAAGAGAAGGCAAATAAGATTAGAGTTAAAAACCTCACTTTCTGGACAATGCAAATGCATTTCAGAACACTTATTAATCCCAGTTTCAACAGACACAGCACTAGAAAATGATACAGATGAATCAGCATTTTCTTGAGATTTTGTTGAAGTACATTTATCTGATTCACCAGAAGATTTTTTTAATGTCAGAATCGTTTCTAACAATATCATGATCCGAATTAACCACACACATTTTTGTTTCATCTTTTGGAACTGAAATGTTCTTGTTCTCAAGTCAAATGATGTCAGCTGCTTATCAGTTATTT
>KK121733.1:53894-69495 GCA_000611955.2 Stegodyphus mimosarum | reverse complement strand
TTTACCCACAGGAAAAACCAGCCCCAATCCTCCAAAGAGCTACTGCAGAGTCTTTAAATATCTCTGCAGGAACAAAATCATAAAATCTGATCAAAATAAAAATACGTTATGTTCATCGCCTAACCTCGAAATGTGTTTCTCAGCATAAGACTATGTGCAGATTGCTGTAAGAAAATTATTTGGCAGATGAAAAATGGAAATATATAGTTACAATTGATGAGGCTTGGATATATATATTTGATTACAATAGAAAAAGATCAATTTGCTACCGAAAAAAGGAGAGAAGGACTTAACATGCTGGTTTAGAGAAAACAAGGAAAGTTTTTCTGGCTATTGCTGGATTCTCTTAGAATGGAAAATTTAAAATAAGGAAAGAAGAGAAAAATGTCAAAATTAATTCAGATTACTATCAGAATTATGTTTTCATACCTATTTTTAAAGAAGAAATTCCATCTTTTTATGCAAACAATCTTCACTGTGTTATTAGTTCCATCAGGATAAGGCTCCAAGCCATACCTCTAAATCTACTGATCTATTATTTGAAAAAAGTGACAAATGAAACCGCAATTGAAGCTATTCCCTTTCAATACATCCCACCCAAGTCCTGATGTGTCTCCAATGGATTATTGTGCATTTGGACTTTTACAACAAGCTCTTTATAAGCGGCATCCTAAAACATTGGATGGATTCTGGAAGACTCTGAAGGAGGAGTAGAATAAAATTAGCCTTGATGTTTTACGAAAAGGACTTTTATCTTGGAAATCAAGATGCAATATGATAGTTTAACAAAAGGGCTATCAGACTGAACATATGAGAAAATAAAATTCTAAGGTTTGTTTATATATAAATCTTTGCAAAATCATTATAAAAATTAGTGAACACCCTCTGCAGAGGTTTATTATCTGAATCAAATATTCCAATAATAAATGACTTTTTGTAGAACCCATCTTCTTAGGAGGAAATGCAAATTCATGCAGTTGTGAGTTTTCTTTGTTGTGTTTCAGTCTTCATATACAAGGTAGGGGATGGAAAAGCTGGCTATTGTTCATCATAGGGCAGTTGGTACTAAGAGGGGGGTCTTCAATTAAATTTCGTAAAGTTAGTATCCTACCCTTCTTGTTTCAGCAACCATGACAGCCTAATTGTATTCTTACCCATGAAAGAAATTTATTTTGCATTCCTTAGTCTCTTATCTAAAAGCTAACAAAGGCAATCCCTAAAATCATTACCTAAAAGCATGCTTTCAAATCAGCAGTAGTTCCATTCTGATAGATTGTGAAAGCAGATCTGAAGTGCATTCCTATTTCCCATGTCTGTAAGTGAGCTTCTGTTTGTGGTCTTATTACAATACTGCTGTAAAGAAAGCATGACCAAATTATATATCACTCATTTTTCATTTTAGCTCCATAATGGCAAATGGCATCTCTCTCGGGGCTAACAATCTGGGCCCCCTATGAGTGTGGGAAATTTTGACGTCAGATGGCACAGGAAAAACCACCCCCTACTTACCCATAATTTTGTATCCTGATTTGACCAATTTGTAAAATTTTCATCAATGAATGTGTATCATTGAAACCAATAAGTATAAGGACAGTACTCTAAAAAATTGTCAAAAATGTTTGTGATGTATCATCAGTGTTGAGCCATTGAAGAACAAAATAGATACATTTCAGTATCTAAAACTTTTTTAGAAATATGGAATTCACAACCATCCAAAAAGGTAAATGCATATCCGGGTTTTGATTACTTACATTTTCGAGTTACCAATAGTATCACTGTTTGGAGATGTCGACAAAGTTGATCAGTAATATGCAAGTTAAAGATGAAAATGCAAGGAGAAGAAGTAATACAGGAACCAACAAATCATAGTAATGATTCTTGTGTACAAAAGATAAAAGCCAATATTTCATAAAATAAAATGAAGGAAACAATCAAAGCTGTAGGAGCTGCACCTCGAAATGTCATGTGTGATGTGATGAGCAAAATCAGTAATAAAGTACTGTTATTTTACCAAAAAATTCTTTGGGAGTCTTCAAAATCGCATAAAAATTATCATAAAACAAATACATTTTAATATACCTGATAAATATATTCAATTAATTCTATTCAAAAGCAGGGTTGATGATTCAGACAGAATTTTGGTGCTTGATGTTAAAAAATTATTACTGGCATTAACAAAAGATAGAACTTATGGAGACAGCATTTTTGATAAATTTCCAGTTTGTTTTACCAACTGTACACTTGGCATGCAAAGACTGGTAATTCTTATTTAGCTTGTGCATACGTATTATTAACGAAGAAGACCAAAGGTATAAGGAAAATTTCAAATGTTGGTCTGAAGAATGAATTTGAAACAAGCATCGATTCAAAATAATGATAAAATCACTTGCTGCTTTAGTTAAGAACAAATCATTTTGGCACTCTCAGAAACACATTAACTTTTAACACATTTGCCCATGTCAAAAGTTACTGGCAAATTTGCACATGCTCGTGTCTCACACGGCCGATCTTGTATTTCACATTATTTTATTTCTAATGCCTACCTGAGATCCGTTCTAGTAAAAATAGATAGGCTAGATTATAATTAAACTTATTTATCCCAGATGGCACCCCTATGCAGCATTTTTCTTGAGTAGACCATATGGTGCATTCTGATGATTAGCTATAAGTTGTTAAGAATTCTTTGTTATAAAGCAGTTGTTCAGTTGGGAAAAAGTAATATATCCATTTTTATTGCGTGAATTATTACAAAAGTAAACAGTTAACAATAAATTAATTTTTACTAAGTGTTTTTGTAACTTGTTTAGAAAAAGTTAACTGATAATGAGCAATTCTGATGATTTTGAATATGCAAATTTATCAGAAAGTTTCAGAAATGAAAATGATGAACTTAAATAAATAATAAATTTAAAATAAACATGTAATCAAATCATTTACATTTTGTATAATAATTTTTAATTTGTATAATATTTTAAAATTTTTAATAACAATTTTTTATAATTTTTACCTCATCCCCACTCCCTAGCCACTCCCCACAATTAAAATTGGAAAAAATAACTTACACTATACCTATATATTCATTTTCTGACAAAAAAAGAAACTATCATTTTTTACCACTTTTTTTGGAAAAAACTTGTGCTTTTAAGAGGTTAAACAACACTACACATATGAATTCCAACATGCACTTACAGCGCAATAAATATATTCAGTTGCATATAATTAATGCAAATAATTACATCACTGGTTAAAATCTCCAGGTAGTGAACATTTCAATTTTTTTTTTTTTTTTTTTTAAATTATTCTTTAATTTTGATAAGCAAAGCAATACTTTAGTTAGAGCAATGCAATGCTTAGTTTAACTTTAGTTTTGATAAGCAATCCATTCAGGATGCCAGACTAGTACCTAGTAAAAAATGCATGTAACAATCAATACCAGCTTGTTGTAATTTCAAAATCACATTTAGTAATCACTGCAGCTGAGAAAAAAGTGCATTTTGTTACGACTATCACAGGTTTTCATTCATTCTGTCACAAAGCTCAAGCAAGAATCCCAAATGCTACATGACACAATAGAGAGGTAAATAATGAGAATGTGATGAATAGCAGTTAACATCCTGCTGTTGATTATACAAATTTACCTTTCTAATCTAATTTACAGTCCATATCACAAGTATTCAGAGAAAGGGATGCTTTAATGGTTAGAAGACAACAAAAAGTCCACAGTCCAAAATGGCAGCTTCATTACATATGGATTTTTGGCACTTAATATTTTTGTATTTTTTGATAAATTTAATCTTTGTACAACTACAGATCATATATGGAATAAATTTCATTCTACTCTGATGCTTCCTTTATGATGTTGCATTTTTCACAAATAGGAATGCAGATACACACACACACAACAAAAATGTTACACATACTTGAAAGATATGGTATGAAGCTCTTGCATAGAATGCAAATACAAATTTTAACAAGTCAGAAACAGATGAGAAACAAATGTGATTAAAAATACCTGACTTTGAAATGAATTAAAAAGAGTTAGCATTAATTTTGATTTATGAAAATTCAATTAACTAAAGTTCTACTCCACGTCATCTTTCAAGTTAATTTAAAAAACTAAAAACCATTTTTTTAAATCAATTAGAAATAAAATGTTAATATATGCAATTTTAGTCCATAATAGTGAATTTACTTAAATGTACAAAATAAAAATAAAAGCAAACCTTAGAACTTGATTCTCGTGGCAGAAGAGTTTCAAAAATGCTTCTGTTCCTACTGTGAGCATCAATGTCGACATAAACTACAGACCATGAAGCTCCCTTGTCACCAAAAAGATTACACCCATTTATAGCTTCAAGAGCAGATTTTGCCATTCCAATAGAACTAAAGAGATAAGATAAAGTGAGTGATCAAGGAAACTATACATCAGAAAATTTGGTTTATATTTTAAATTTACAAACTGAACACTATAGTACAGATATATAACTTGGTGTCTTAAAATATGAAAATCAAGCAATATCTCAAAATTAAGATGAGACAATTAAGAGAAATAACATTGTTAAGGTCAATGACTCAACGACATATTTCATATAGTATTTTTTTTTTTTTTATGAATGGCGGGCACTTGCTTATAACAGCATTGGCCACTACTAAGGCCAGAAGTGGTGGCCATTTTATTGTGGAGGCACCTAATAGGCGGCCACCGCTACCTCCTATGAAGGGCCAGACAATTTTACATCCATGCCTTCTCCGGGATTCGAACCCGGGCCCTTCAGTTTCGCAGTCAGGCTTCCCTAACCACTATACTGTCTGGTCTATATAGTATTTAAAGTGCAATGAATTTTTATGTTTCAGTACAATGTAATCTTGGATTAAGACAAATCAATTCCCGAATACACTTTCCAAATGTAAAATAACTCGTATGGTGAATGATATCTCGAGCTATGAACAAGTAAGCTGCCAACAAATGATATTTCAAAATACAGTTAATGCATTGGAGGAAACATCTTCAGAAAAAGATAGAAGGGAGGATATTCTAGTTCTTTGATGAACACAAAATTTGTACAAAATGGGATACAGTGCAAAAGTCATAGAGCATTACCACCCTGATAAAAGCAGCAATATGCAGCATAAATATTTGCAATGACAATGTCATGTCTTGCCTTAGGAACACTTTAAAACATATGACAGAAACAAATCATGTTGAACAAACTTTTAATGGGAAAAAGGCTCAGCAGTTCTCAATTAGAGAAGAGGGCATTAAAAGAAGGGGAGAAAACAGAAAGACAACAACTATTTAACATTTTTAAGGAACAGGATTTCCCTTTTGAATTATAACATTTTGCATCTTTGGCTTCACAATCAATTTTCCTTCATAGTGATATGATAAAATTTAAATCAAGTTTTTATTATTCTTCATATGTTTAGTATTTATTGCATTAAATACTAAGGATGTAATATGTAATAAATTGCATTAAATATTGTGTATGTGTGATTTAACAAATTCCGAATTTTGCATTAAGAACTTATATTAAAGGTATTTTTTCCTAAGCAATCATTTAGGATCTGAGAATGAATGAATTCATTTTACATTAATTTATACGGGAAAATACGTTTTGATTTTTTCCCATATGAAAACTACCTGCTGTTAAAAGAATGCTTACTTGAGGACTTTTTAAGCAGCACTAGTTAGAATTATGTACATAAAATAATTAAAAAAATCCCTGAAATCCAGCATATTATGAAGTTTAAAAAAATTATTATAGTTAAAAGTTCAATTTGCCTTTAAATTTCCCTATAGGAAAAGATTTTTATCATACTTATCAACAATAAATAACATTATATGTTGCTTTGTTATAGAGCCTAAATAATGCTCACACACATTTCAAATAACATACTACTTATCTAGGCATTATTCTTGCTTCTTTTACTCTGTAAACAATTCTATATTTTAGAAACAGAAGTAAGTTTTAAAAAAAAGAAACAGCATTAATATGCTAATTATAAACTAAACTTAAAATATTGCTAAGCTTGGATAGACATTCAACAATAAGGCAATACAGCTTTTCAGAACCTCTTGGTTATCTCAGTGTGAATGTGAAGTATTTTTTGCTTAAATTATACAACCTTTGTATACAATTCTAGTAAGTAAAAATTCTTCAATAAAACTTTATAGTATTAGAACCCAAAGATGCACTGTTTTGCAATTTCCACTCTTCAGAAAAACTTTCTGGCTGAGATTAGCTTCTCTAAATGAGTATTATTTAAGATACATGCTAAGCTTTGAAGCATTTTAATTACTATGTGGTTTGACATTCATAATGTCTGCAAAATAATTCTTTTTATTGAAGTTTGGCCTTATTTATATACATGCACAGCTTCAAACAGAGATAACATAAACAGTGACCTAGGGCAATGGTCTCAAACTGGCAGCCCCTGAAACAATTTCAGAAGAGTCACATAAACATTTCCTGTAAATTAATTAACATTATTATGACAGGAATTTGAAGAAATTTAAATATTTTAATGATCTGAATCCAATTTTACATTATTTTCATTCACATTTATATGTCAACAGACTAATGTATGCATTTTTGCAGTCTTAGGTTTATTTGATTACAGCAATGCATGTGAGGGTATTTGCTTAAAAAAAGGGATGCTTTTGTAGAGAATTTTCTAAGAGGAACTAGCTTGTATCCATGTTAAAAGGATTATTACATAGGCTATTAATGTGCTTAGCCACTGTTTATGTATATTTTAATAAATCATTAGTAATTGAAATTTAAAATTAAGTTGTTAAAAATTTCCAGCCCACCAGACACTTTCAGTTTGTGCATTTAGCCTGTGTACAGTTTCAATTTGAGACCACTGGCATAGGACATTGATTTGCAGATGGAGTCAGCCAAGTTATAAGCAACAATATCCAGCAGAGAGGTAAGGGTAAAATATTTAAATACTGTGTTATGTTCTCAGTATAGTGAACATAGCACAGTATTTATTTATACCAATTAGCAGTTTTGCCCATTACCTAATATGGATCACATTTTTTATGTACATCATGATTTACCCATAGTCATGTCTCTGATTATCACGTATAATTTTTCTAGCGTTCTATATATTCTGGTCATTCACTTACGATCTTGAAAATTTGCATAGAAGCATATAAGTAATTAACTGCAATAAATGTAATTTGCTTTGACACAAACAACAACTAAGAGCATAGCAAGTAGTCATCAGCTTCATATTAAAGGTGCTGCTCACAGTACTCATTTCTGGAATGGAAAGAATAAAAAAAAATTGCTTTCTATATTCAAAATACTCTTTACAAGACACTTATTCTCAAACACAGTTTGCTTTATAATTTTTTTGAAAACTTTCAATATCAGCAGCTGCAGTAAAGAGTTCTTTGCACTGAAATATATAAAAGCCTATTTAAGAGACTGATTAAATCCAGAAAATTTAAATCCCTTTCAATTTCTGTCAAAAGAAAATGATACTGCTCAAAAACTACAATATGAAGATATTGTCCAACCATTTTGTCTCACAAAAAGCATATAGAATTCTTTTTATAATTGCAAATGTTTAGAGCACTTTTAATTAATTATTTAATTAAAGGTACATTTTAGTTTGAAATACTAATGAGAAGTTTAGTTTACAAAGGATGACACTCATGCTCACGGCATTAAATATACTGCAGCCAGCTCCATGCAAACATACTCTGTATGTATGATAAACAAATTAAACTAAATGGTTGATTTTCCCAAAAAAACATAACTGGTTTGAAACATTTAAATAAATTACACATTTCAAGATAAACATCACAGATTAGAAGAAGCATTTACCTTGCATGTATTTCTGGAGTACCATCATTATATTTACTTCCTCGTTCCCACATACCAAAATCTGGTGTACGATATGCTCTTTCAACATAATAGACAAGATTTTGCATGAAACTGACTTCATCCATGGTGTAAATAATCTATGCAAAAACACTGTTAATTAACTACGTTTATAAAGTTGTCATTTTTTTCAAATAGAAAAAAGAGTGAAACATTAAAATCATTTTTATATAAGTACTGCATGAAAATTCAGCATAATTTAATTTAGCATACTATAAAATTAGCATCAAAAGTTAAAAAAAAGTAAAATATTAATTTTGACATAATAAGTAATAATCAAAAAACAGTACAAAAAAATATGAAAATTTCCCATGCAAATTTTGAAAATATGATAGTTGAACATGTACATCAATATATTAAAGCCTAGTTATATTTTTTTCCTTCAGATATCCTTCTACATGATATAAAGTTATATTTTGACTTGAACTAAAGTTAGATTTATGTGTGTGATGAAGTGTACAAGAGTTATCTGTCTATCAAGAATGATGCTTTCATGAGAAGCAGATTTATTGGGTTGCAAAAGTTGCAAATGCAAGGGGCCTTAAATATTTAATTTATATTTTTGAAACAATAAATGCACCTAATATCTTAAGCAAGAATACAGGGACAAGTCTATTTAACATTGAGTTTGGCGAGAAATCACCAAAAGCCGCCAAACTTGGACTATTTGGTCTCATTCCTGAATCACCCCAATAAATTTGTAATTGAATAAATATAATTGATCATTATATTAGCTACAACCATAATTTGGCCCTCATATTGCCTTCCAGTAATTTTGACAAGCAGAAAGTATCAGGAATATCTCATTGGATGGGTGAAAACAATATAAGGCCGAAGGGAGTATCTGCTGTCAGTTATTGTTGTTAGCTGTTAGCTTAGATTGAGTCTCAAACACTATCTCCAGCTTAGCTTTGCTCTTTAGCTGCACTTTGCATTGCATTGTGTTTTAACATTTTTAGTAGTTTAAAGTGTCACTACTGATTGTATTTTGTGATACTGTGAAGAATGAGAAGAGTATTTTTGAGGAAACTTTCAGAATTCTGAAGTGTTTCTTTTGATCAAATAAATTTTACCAATCTATCATTGGACCTGTGTGCATCCAATCTATTATGAACCCATACACATGCTACAGTATTTCAAACTCTGTGAATCCTAATTTCTGTTGCCTGATCCTTCCCTGATTGTAAAAATTTAGTAGCCCATTGTCTACCCTAATTTCAAAAACTTTTGCATACCCCAAATTTTTTTCTTTCACTGCTTTTCTAAATTATAAATATTATGCGGCCTCTAAACTCTGCTACCTGGTGCAGCTGCACTGGTCATAGCAAGTTTGGAACCACCTTAGGTCGTAAAACTAAATGGCCTTAAAAAAAAAAAAAAAAAAAAAAAAAAAAACCTGATTTTGAGATGCTTTCTCCACATATTAAATCCAATACTGGCATTTATCAAGGACTTTATTAGTAAACAAGCTTGCATTTATATTACAAATGAGGAACACAATCTAACCTATTCAATACTAAAAATAAAATATAGAATGAACTAGTAGTTCCACCTACCCACTTTTGTTATTTGGTCAATGATCGGCTTCAATTTTGAATAAATACGTATATATTATAAACATTATATATAGCAAAGGTAAATGCACAAAACTTCTGAAAAAGCTACAGTTGAACAGAAATTTCCCATAACAGACAAATTAAGATAATTCCCAGAAGTATATATATTGGATTATTCAGAAGGTTCTGTGGTTTTTTTTATGATAAATGCAAACGATGCCGTACAAAAACACAAGAAAATTTCATTGTATCATATAAGCACCATTTTTTTCATGACTTTGCCATTTCTCATGCATTCTTCATGCTGGAAAATTCCTTTTCTTCCTTAAGGGAAAAAAAAAAGGCATTTGTAAAAAAGTTATTGAGGTTATTTGACAATCTCTCCGAGCTGTTCAGAGAATTCTGAAGGAATCTGAAATGATGAAAATCCAAGAGATAGCATCTGATGAATATTGGGGGAGGGACACAAAACATTCCAGCCATAATCAATGACTTTGTCTGGCATTCATTGAAATATGGGGGCGAGCACTGTCATGATGGAAGACATTTCTATGGCTGGGAAATTTTGAGCACATTGCTTTTATTTCTGATTTTAAAACCATTATCTGGAAACTATTCTCCCAAATTTATTGTCTGACTTGGTTGCAGTAATTCATAGTATATAATTCCTTTGCAGTTCCACCATACACAAAGCATTACTTTTTGGGATGTAGCCCCTCTCTTGATATTAATAAAAGGAGGTTCTTTTGGTTTACCATGATATTTTTCTTGTAACATTATTATACAGGACCTACTTCTCATCTCCAGCAATCAGTTGTTTCAGAAAACAAGCTTCGTTAATTCTTTTCATCAAAGAATCATATGCTGAAATTTGAGCAATAGGATACTCATTCATACATTGTAGTGAGTCTGGTTTTCTATAAATGACCATAAACTTTATTTTTCAGAATATTTAGACTCCCTGATAGTTCCTGAACTGTATAATACTGATATTCAGAGACTGCTTCATTTAATAAGTCCTTGCTTACAAAAGTTAGTCACCCAAAATGAGCATCATCTTTGAAGCTGAAATTTCTTCAATTACACATTTCAAACCATCTTCAAACTGTGTCATCAGAAACATCACTTGGTCCCACATAGCACACATTTTATGAGCAGTTCTGACTAACAGTTTTCCATTTAAAAACTAAAATGCATAATATGATGAAAATAAACTTTTGGGTTCTTCATTCTTAAAACTGCACTGGAAAAAAGAAAATATTACACCACAATACATGACATAATTGTATAACATGAGCATAAAACACAATATTATGCATATGCTTCAATCAAGGAAATAATTATAAGAAAACGTGATTCAATCTGAAAAACTGCAGATGGTCACAATGATCACAATGGTAACTTTTTGTTTTCCTCTTAGTACGGAATTGGTAACACCAATTCAGAGAAAATAATTTATGACCATATTAAATTTTTTGTTCACAAGAAAATAAGCCTAAATATTTTACTAGCAAGTAAAAATCACTTCTTTTTTAAGGACTTCTTTTTTTCTACACTCACGTTTGTGAAAATTGCAACACCAAGAAGGAATCGTCATAATTGAATGCAATTTAATACACAGTTGAGTGGTAGTGGTACAAATAAATGATTAAATGTTCAAAGCAAACAAACAAGAACAAGAGATCAGAATCAGTATTTTGTGTGGCCACCACGCGCCACAATAAGTGCTGCTACACGACGTGGCATGGAGTCAAACAAAGTTTGAATGTCTGACTGAGGAAGAGCATTCCATATCGTTTGTACGCGTACCCAAAGTTCGTCTGCAGACGCAACAGGACGAGGATCACGAGCAAGACGCCGACCAATGACATCCCACACATGTTCAATTGGCGACATATCCGGGGAACACGCAGGCCAAGGAAGAAGCTGTACCTGCTGCGCTGCAAAGAAGGATTTAACAATCCGAGCAGTATGAGGGCGGGCATTGTCCTGTTGAAATACAGCGCCTGGCAAGCTTTGAAGGAAGGGAACAGCTTCGGGCTGTAGAACTTCACGGATATACCGGTTGCTGTTCAGATTGCCCACAATTCGTAGCAATTGAGATCGTCTATGATATGCTATGGCGCCCCAGACCATAACTCCGGGTGTTCGTCCACTGTGGCGTTCGATAATGCACTCCGGAAGGTGGCGTTCACCGGCATAGCGTCTGACACGAATGCGGCCATCATGGTACCACAAATTAAAGCGGGATTCGTCAGAAAACACGACATGCTGCCAATCAGCACGCCAGTCTCTATGCTGATTGGCCCATTGTAGCCGCAGGCGGCGATGGTCGTGCGTTAGGGGGATCCTGTATAAAGGAGTCCGTGCGCGCAGTCCACACTGCAGCAGACGTCTACGAATTGATGAAGCACACAATGAAACACCTGTAGCTATTGACCACAGTGCTGCCAATTGTCTAGAGGAAGCTGTACGGTCCGTCCGCGCCATGCGGACCAGGTGTCTATCATCGCGAGCTGACGTCACATTTCGGGGTCCACTCCCGGATTTCCGAGTTGTCCGACACTCGTCCGTCCACTGCTTCCAAACGCGCATCACTGTGCTGCTGTTACGCTGCACACGAGAGGCTACTGCACGATACGACAATCCAGCTTCACGAAGGCCGATGATTCTCCCTCGTTCAAACTCTGTAAGTTGTTCAAATCTCGCTCTCTTTCGTCGACGAGGCATAAGTACAGATTGAGTTAACGTTTACCACTAGCAGATAACCACCGATAACCATACACGCCTCGCTACAGCCGTCTATTTATTCGGATCCATCAGCCGTTCAGAGGGCGCTGCTCAGCATACGCATGCGCTACGGATTTGCAATTCTAATCATTTACATATCATGCGCTACTTTGCATTTCCTGAAAATTTCAGCTCACTCGCGTAAGTCCTTCATGGTGTTGCAATTTTCACAAACGTGAGTGTATTTTATCTTTACCACTCTGCACAATGTTATCTCTTAGAAACTACATGGAAGTAAAAATTTTATGAAAGAACTTTATTCTTCCTTTAACATTACTCACAGAAGTGTTTAGTATGAAAACTAAGATTACTTAATACCTTCTTCAAAAATACTGATACAGTTAAAATTATATTTAGAATAGCAATAATTTCTCATAATTTCTGCCTTATTTTACATTAACTTACAATCACAAATAAATCTTACTTGACACAAATGTAATTAGATCTTTCAAGCCAGGAATCTGATAACTTTAATGTACTTAAAAAGATGATTTTTGAGATATTTTGTGCAATCCTTTTCCTTTCATATGATCAATTTCTATTTACAATAATAACTTTTGTATTTAAATAAATTTAAATCTGTTTTTGAGATTTCAGTCACCCAGGGGAATAAAACTTAATTTAAATAGGCAGGTGATTTTTCTTGTAAATAAAAAAAAATCTGGCTAGTTTGTTTTTTTAGCTGCTGTATAATATAAAAGGTGCCTTTTTTACCGTTCATCATTTACTTGTGATATTTAAAGTGAAAAACATGTCAGTAGATAAAGTGCATTTACAACACTGCATTTTATATGAATTCCAAAAAGGAAGCAACGCATCAGTTGCATGTAAAAATTTATGTGCGGTATTTGGAAAAGATATTGTAAATGTTCGTACTTGTCAAAGATGGTTTAGAAAATTTCGTTCGGGCGATCTGAGCCTCAAAGAAAGTGATCGATCTGGACAACCATTCAACATCAATAATGATGTTTTGCGATCCATGTTGGAAAATAATCCACATTTAACAAGTCGAGAATTTGCAGAAGAGTTGGGCATTCATCATACAACTGTTGGAGATCACATTAAATCCCTTGAATTTGTGTTAAAGCAAAGTGTTTGTGTTCCACATGAACTAACGGAAAAGAATTTGTCTGATTGTGTAAGAATGTGTTCATCACTTCTGATTAGACACAATGTGGAGTCGTTTTTGAACAGGCTGGTTACTGGAGATGAAAAGTGGATTCTTTACGAGAATATTAAGAGCAAAAAATCTTACTGCAAACCAGGAATATCATCAGCAACAGTTCCAAAACCAAGTATCCATGAACGAAAAGTACTGCTTTGTTTGTGGTGGGACAGGAAAGGACCAGTGTACTACGAGTTGCTGAAACGGAAAAAACCATCAACGCGGATCTGTACTGCAATCAGCTGGATAAATTGAATGTAGCTATCAAAGATGGAAAAACCATCAACGTGGATCTGTACTGCAATCAGCTGGATAAATTGAATGTAGCTATCAAAGAAAAAAGGCCAGCATTAGCGTCCAGAAAAGGAATAGTGTTCCACCACGATAATGCTCGCCCGCCTACTGCAATGGTGACACAACAAAAACTGAATACGTTAGGATGGGAAGTCCTTAGTCACCCACGGTATTCACCTGACATTGCACCATCTGATTATTACCTGTTAAGATTTCTGCAAAATTATCTAACGGGAAAAAAATTCAAATCTTTTGAAAGTGTTTCTAAGGCAGTTGCTGACTATTTTAACTCCAAGGATGAGAAATTCTACAAAACAGGAATTCACAGGTTACCTGAAAGATGGCAACAGGTTGTAACAAATAACGGAGCATATATAATTGATTAATATTAAACACATATTTTTATTAATGAATTCAAATCTGTTCTTTAAAATAAGACAGAACTTTCCCTCCAACCCAATAATTTATTGCACATAATCATTTTCTTAGCTACAGATGCCATTACATTTATTGGTTATCATAGTTAAAAAATGCTGATTAAAATACTTATCAACTGAGATCTCATTTAGGCTAAATGTAAAACAGAATTTTTTAAGAAATCAAATTTAGCACACATTTTTCTTTAAAATTACTTTTAGAAGGCAAATGTGGGAAACAAAAATAGTTTTTTTCATACCTGAAGACCCGACATAATCATCTGCACTAAAAATAATAAGTAAAGGGAAACAACATCCAGCTGAAAATGGAAAAATTCTAATGTTATTCCAATTCAAAAAATAATAATATATTGCTTGTAAAAATAAAAATGCAAAAAGTATTACCTGCAAATGGCCATAGTTACCAAGTGCATCTGGTGCTAATGGTAGACCAGTTTCCAAATGGAATTTACTATGCAAAGCATATTCAGGACACTGATTCATTTTGTACTTCTCTAACTGAAACAGAACGGAAGGGGCAGATATTAAATCTGATATGGAATTTCTTGTTTACAGTGAAGCAACATTTGAAAAATTCCCAACTTTGTTAATATTTTTTAAAATATAATTTCTCAGACAGGCTGATGAACTTGATGAGAAAAGGCAAGATACAATACATTAAATAATAATTCAAAAATGTATTATGAGATATAAAATATGTAAAATGTATGCTGATAACAATTTCACTGGAAATTGATTCTAGGTTTATCAAAGTAACGGGATTTGATGTTGAAATTTTAAAATAAAAAATTTTTGTACTTGATAAGAGATGCTTCACTAATAAACCACAGTAGGTCGGGTTAACTGATTAAAGCAAAACAACTCGAAGGCTATCTGCTTATGGGTAGGGATGACTGTGGAAGATATTTTAAGGCAAAATTGTACATATCCATGCTGCATAGAAGGAAAACCTAAAAACTCCCTAGCAGCCAGCTCATGCTGGCTCGGCAAACTACCAACATTCAGCGGCCAGTGAGGCAACAAACCGAAGTAACACAAGCATTAAGATTTTCTACACGTCAACAAGAAATGAATCGTAGTTAAAATTATTCACTAAGCATTTCAGTTTACAGAAAAACTTAAGGAAATTTATAAAAAGTTCCGGTTAGAAAAGAAGTTTGCAAAAGCTGAATTATTTGAAAATTTATACACCATTATGCAACAAAATACCTTAACAATGTTTTAGAGAAAAAGGGCAGAAAAAATTCCTCAAATATAATAAATTAAACAGTAACATCTGAAGTTCTTTAGCAATTCTACATTTTGCACATAATGCAAAATGAATCCTGATTTCTGAAATGCATGAAAGGCTTTTGATGATATGTAATCTTTGCCACAGTCAGAGGATTAAAAACTACAGAGTTTGAATTTTGAACCATATACTGCTAATCCTACTTCTATTTTTATATTCCAGCTTTATTT
>KK121733.1:42208-53870 GCA_000611955.2 Stegodyphus mimosarum | reverse complement strand
TACAATCCTTAGTTGGGAACAACTTAGTGATAAAGGGCATTACTCTCCCAAAAATAAATATCTAAATGAAAAATACTTTTCCATGACACTTCTTTTCATGATTTTATAATGGGCAGGCACATGCTTTTCAATATGGGACACAACAAAGGTTCATAGATGAGGTTCACACAAAAGTAAAGTTCATGAATGAGGATAAAATCACACAAAAGTATAAAGTACAGATAAAGATCATTAAGTCGAATGTATATTTGCAAGATTTTCTGGCAAGGAAAGTGCTTTCAATGTTTATAAACTGCAACATAATTATCTCATACAGATTACCAAGTGATATTTTTCATAGATACACAAGCTTTGTTTGAGACGGTAACTGGCATACTAACAGCATTTTTTGAGATGGATAATATGGACAATTTTATACAGAATACATACACACATTAGATGCTCATTTGTGACTATTGCATTTCCTGTTAACCATGATCTTACACTTCATAGTATCCCCCAAAAATAAACAATGACTTTTTCTCCCAGCAATTTTTTTTTTTTAGTAATATTGGGCAGCATGAAACTGCACAGTATCGATTTACATAATAATGACGACTGATTGCAATGCCTGCCATTTGAAAATATGCTTACAAAAATTGGCCTTGTTCTTAAGAATGCTTAAAAAACAATATTAATGAAATAAACCAGATTTTCAAAGAGGAAATTTTATGAAGCATCACAATGAAGTATGCCTAGATATGAGCTGATGACATATTCAGTATTTTCGTGACTGTTACAGTTTCATTCACATTATGTTTCTATGCAGACAGTATTACAAATTATGATCGATTCTTTTTGATAACTGCCTAGATAAATTTTATGTTGATTATCTATTTTTACGAATATATGATAATAAACAGAGAACTCGAATGCTGTTAAAGCATTATTATATGCCTGAGAAAAAGGTGCTTTATGGAAGATTTTGTATGGAAACTAGCTTATATTCATAGTTGTACATGAGGAAAATACCCAAAAAAATAGCCCATTTGCCAGGTTTTAAATCCAGGTTTTAAATTCAATTATCACTGTTTTTACTAATTTGATGCATAACAGGCTAACTAAAGTTTATATGCACACGTAGCTAGTTTCCTCAGCAAAATTATTACTATTTTAAGACTATGTATGTTAGAAAGTCAATCAAATAACGCATATTGTATTTACAAAATAATTCATTACACAATTAAAAAAAACTTGCCGAAATTTCACAAAATAATACAAAAATATATTTAAAAACTTTAACATTAGGATAGGCAATTTAAGAAGAAGAATAAATATCTAATATGGAAACACAAAATTACTTTTTCTTCTGCCTGTCTCATCCAGCAGAAAAGGATTCCTCTCATGCATTTTACAGCACTCTGACCAAGTTCATAAGCTTTACCCCTATCATCATCTATTCTCCTAAAACCAAACACAGTTTAATAATCTTTTATTTCATTTCAAGGGACATTTCACACCAAAGCTGAAGGCAGACAGAAAGTGAATTTAGGGACTATAATTACTTGTATGCTTGATATAAACTCCATATGGCAACTGCACAATATATACTATCACGAACACAAGCTACTTCCCTTTCTTGAGACAACTGAGGAAACAGGCCAGTGGTTGAACTCTGGTGATTAAGTATCTGTCTTTTAACTGCAAATAACATACATAATTAAAAGAAAACTATAAAACATCACATAAAGCAGATATCAGAAAATAAGTGCATCAAATGATAAATTATTAAAACACAATTTAGCAAAAGAAACAAATATTATTTAGAAATCATTTTCCTTCCCAATTTAAAAATAGCATACTCATTCAAATTTGTTTGAATAATTTTCTGCATAAATATATTTATTCTGAAACATAAAAAAATTGCTTTTTTACATAAATGCATTTTTAATAAATATAAAATATTGGTTTTAAAAGCTTACTTACAATAAGAAAAATATAAAATTAAATTATAAAAAAAAATCAGACAGGCCCTATTTTATCTACTTTTTTAAAATGTATGAAAAAAATTTACCCAAAACTTCTACATAATCATATATAAGATATTTCAAATTAAGTACTAATTAATCTTCTGATATGTTCAACAAAATACACAACACATTTTAATGGCATTTTAAGACATTTTAATGGCAGTGAGTGAACTGAAAGGAAGAAAAAAGATCTTTGTAGATTTTTGGTGCCTCTGCAGTAAATCATCTTCAATGGCAATCTGAATGGCCTCTAATATACCTCTTACCTTTTTGATGTCTTCATGTGCATTTGTTTTGCAAGCTTTTATTAAATCACTTGTGTTTGTAAAAAAGGTCAAAATTTGTTATTAATGTTTACACTATTTCCTGATAAGCTAATAATACAATACGATGAAGAGATGTTTTTCAAAACTTAATTCAGAATTTTAAAAATTTAATGTTGAAATGATTTTTTGGCCTTTTTCTCCATCTTTTCATTTAACAAACAGATTAAACCTCTCAGAATTTTATTGTCTGGATCCTTGGATACAGTGTGGGGGGGGGGAACTTTCAAGTGAAATTTATATTTATATGAAATTTTCAATGCAATTTCCGATTTAAAAAAAACAATCAGATGTGTTTTTAATTACACCACAACGGCATGTTATAAGGAGGGAAGAAAAATGTTACAAAACTATTGAAATGTGGAGTACCACACAGCAAAACGGTCCTTTTAAGGGCTACTACTGCTTTTGTTTTGTAAAATTGGCAATTTAATTAAAAGTGGAATTTAAGGGAATTAAAAAATTAATAGGTTATAAAATTAATAAAAAGGAATCTTTTCCACTTCATCTTTTTAATTATTTCAATAATTCTCAAAGGTATTTATATATTAGCCAGTCGATTGCAGAAGTTGGCTACTACTGAATCATGAAAGTTAGCGAAGATTCCATAAAAATTGCATCAATTGATCCCGTCGAATTTTAAAGGAATTGATTCCTCTTTATTTAATACACAATCAGTATTCAAACTGCATTTTAACAAGGATTACATCAGTTTTTATTATTTTTTATGACCTCAGACTCTATTGAAAGCTTTGTTTAAAATACTAAGAGTACTAATTTCTCGCAAGTAGTTCCTCCAATCTCTTATTGTTTTATCAGTAATATTTAGCTCACCATATAGTGTCCATTATTACACTTTTTTTTTTTAATGGTAGGATCCAATAACTTCGAAAATAATTCAGCTTGCTGTTCTGTAGAAGGCAGATGACAAGTTTTAACAATTTTTTCAAAATGCAAGGGGGGGAAATACAGCAATAACAGTTAATTTATACCCTTGTCAATAAAAAAATGTGGTTTATTAAGAATCAATTTAGATTACATCAAACAAAAGAACAAATGTTATTGAGTGTGTTCCAACATCACGCTTGCCCATAATTTATTCTAAATCACACTGCTTAGTGACAGTTTCACAGTCGACGGGATTACATGAAAGTACCTTTTCATATTTAGAAACACAATTTCAGTGGTTCCAGCTAAGAAATAAATAACTAAAAATAGTAATATCAAATCATTACTGCTCCGAGGTTGTGTCATTGCATGCCATACTATTTTTCTCTCCTCTGTATAGATTTTTCTAATACTTATTTTATTTCTTTGATTTCAGCCTCCCACTAGAAATACTTGCAAAGAAACTAAATTTACTATAGAAATCTGCTATTTTTACATGCAGTTCTCCCACTCCCAGTTGTAATATTATAGTATTCTTTTTTTAAAAAAAAATATTAAAATTCTAACATTTAAAAATGTATCTATTATAAATAATTAAAATTTTTACCAGTTACAAAACGAACTCTTTACCTCATTTAAAACAAGAAAAATACAAAAACATCAATAATGTGAATTTTCAGAATTTTTTTTAACTAGTCACTCATGTGGTCAGCCATTGGACTGGCATAAATATGCTAGATTGAATGCATACCGTTGTGGTAGTTCATGATCCATATGTTACTCTTATCAGAGTAAAGTCACAAAGGAGTTGGATAGCAAACTAGAAGGTAAAACGTATGACAGTAACGCATTAGCAGAGATGGGCAGAATGCCAGCAAACTATTCAAGATGGTCTATAATCAAATGCATAATTTTTTATCACAGATAACATATATAAATTTTAACGTAAAACTAGAAATATTTTTTATGATAAGGTTGCAAATAATAAAACTGTTGGGAGGCAAGGTTATTCATTGTTGAAAAACGACTTTTTAAACCAATAATTTCACTGATAACATGCAACTGAATCTAAAAAGTATGATAATAGTTATAATAATAATAAAGTTTTTATAAAATAAGCTTTTAGTTAAAACAAATAATATACTAAAAGCAAACAAAATCTAATAATTAAATTTCATGATAAAAAATACAAGCCTTCATAAATACCTTTATAAATTTACTGAAAGTTTACCAGCTATTTCTATTTTTCTAAACATAATCTACATTTGTTTAAATTCAATCACTCAGAAAGTTTTTAAATCATTCAAAAGCAAACATTCAAATATTCTTTATAGGCCAATCTTGGCAAAATTACTTAAAAAAACATACATGATGCCCCATGCTTTTTATTATTTATGATAAACTGTATATGAATTTTATAAAGAGAAGTTTTTAATCTCTTGCTTCCGTTAAACTATACGATAAAAAACTTTTTTCTTTTAGTTCATTAATTATTTTATAAATTTTAAATAAAACTTTTTTTAATTAATTCATTTGTTCTCCATTCAATTTGACTTCCTTGGAAACATTCAATTATTTTCAATTTATTATTTTATATTATTATATTTATTACTTTCAATTTGCTGTTGATTAAAAAAAGATGTTGCTGTGTTCTTCCAAGAAAGTGAATCTGTACAAAGCACTAAGTTTCATAAAAACAATCATAAATTGAAGCTTTATAATGAACTTACATGGTGTATCAATTAAAATTACTTTAAAAAAAACTGAAAGTTTTCATATTTTACATTACACTCAAAGGGGCTTGGGGCTTTTTAAAACATTTTATGGGTTACCTTTATTTATTAAATATCATGTTCTTCGTACCTAAACCATAAAATTCAGTTCAAGAGCAATATCGCAAAATAATTTTAAAATGAGCATATCTTTAGAATTTCCGGTACATAGTTTCGCACGATGGAGATAAAAATGCTTTTTTTCCGTTCAGTGTTGAGATTAATTGCTTTAAAATTGTCGCATTTCTTAAAAACAAATTCATTAAAGTTTTACAAAATATGAAATAGATAATAATGCAAATTTCAAATTTGGACCTCCAGATGCCCATATTCGGGTGGAAATGTACGTTATCACAATGTGAGAAACATACATACAGTTATGCAAATTCTTCATTATTTAATTACATCAAATATAATGCAGGGCTGTAATATTTGGTGGCAACAGTTTGAAAAGTGAACCAACATTTAAAGTTTTCAACACAAAATGCCAAAACAAAATTAATAGCCCTTTGGGCTAAAAAAAAAAAAGAGCATCTGCAATGGAAACTGGTTCCAGAGATCAAATATTCCCTTTTTGATGAAATTACATTCTAGCTACTGTTGATTTCGGGACAGTATCCTGTGGAGTGTGAAACAATTAAATATTTGTTAACAGTATAATTATTTAGTGCAAAAACATTAAGAGAGGGATTTGTACAAAACTCTGATCAAATATACTAAAATCTAATATGGAAGATTCCAGTAAAATTTTTAATGGATTGTAAACTAAATAAAATTTGTTAATTAAATTTTTAAAGAGAATCTCTCTGTAATATATAGGAATACCAGGTGATTACACCTATGCAGTGGATATTCAGAGCATGTGCAGTCATAGGCGATATGAGAGTGCAAAGTTATCGAGTCATGGGTGCAAAAATACTTTTATAAAATATACCATATGAAGTCATATCTTGTTGAATTTCTGGAATAGAAGGGACAAGAATATTGCTTTGAAGTTATTACTGCGCAACTGCAAAAGTTAGGGCATGAAACTATTTTTGTGTTTAGATTGGCACTCTTTTGGCAAGTCTTGTGAAACTAGTCATTCCAAAGATCCAAAAGTATATTAAGGAGTAAAAAAAGAAAAAGAAAAAAAAAAAAAAAAAAGATTTATAGACTGTTTATACTAGCTGATTTTTTGCAAAGCTTACTTTTGGTATTTTCCAATCATCCACATCCCTATTTTCAACATAAGGCAGAATTAGCGCGTTTTTGAAATATTTTAGAGTTTGCACACCATTTATATGCTTCTTATTTAACTGACTTTTGCTAAATTTTATCTACTAGCAAATTCTCAATCAAAGACACGAAAGATAAATGTAACAAGATGGAAATATCTGTTTTTTTCCCGCCCTGTTTCATAAGGCCCAGGACAAATTGGATTATAGAACTAAAATGAGCACTTGTAACAAATCTTTAAACCACTGGAACTATACATTTTCTTGATAATACAGGTGATCAGGGCTGGCACCAGGCTTTTTGACACCTGGTGCAAACTTTCCAATTCTGAAATTTTCCTCCTTTATTCTAAAAATTTTAACCCCTAAATTACAGCACATGATGCAACTGCACAGGTTGTACCAGACCTGCAAGTGACACACAAAACCATTACATAATTAATCTTAATCAGTGCAACACTCATCTGATGAGGAATTTGAAAAATGAGTTAAAATGCCAAGGCAAGACCAAATGTGCCTAAGACAAGAATTACTAGATCTTACATTCAGTACTGAAACTTGATCCATTTTCTTCACTTTATTCAATCAACTGCTGACTTTATTTTGCATTAAGCCAAGGCTTCTTAAACGTTTTTCAATTGTGACCCCTTTTATCACTGAGAACTTTTTCATGACCCCAGATATTAAATATAAAATAAAGATATAAAAATAAGTATCCCCTATAAATAATTTACTTGTTTGGTAAACAGTATACATATAAAAGGAAGCAGTTTTTGGATTTATTTTAAGCAAGGAAAAATTAAAGAAAATTCTGAGATAGATGTGTTTGTTTTCTGCTGCATAACGAATGTTGGTGCGATATTTGACACTGCTGGACATAATGCATCTTAAACATGCTTCAACATTAATCAACATTTAGTTTTAATTCACGTTTAAGCCGAAAAAGTAATTTCATAAAAATATGTAGTGCTGAATGAGAGAAGAATATTTAATGCCATTCCAAAAATAGTGAGAAATCTAGTTCTAACTCATCCAGAATTCATAAAGGATTTTTGTGAAAACTCAAGTTTTTAAGTTTGAATCGCTAGATAGCTTTACAAATTAATTTTACACTTCATATAACAGGTAATTAATTGCATTAATATCAATTAATGTAATATCTTTAAAAGTGTAATCTCATTAAGGTCAATTCATGTAATTTCATTAAAAATCTTAATAAATACAGTTTCTTTAAATTCAATTATCGAACCGAATTCTTGCGACTCCAAAATTTCGATTTGCGACCCTGTCTGGGGTTGCGGCCTATAGTTTACGAAACTCTGCATTAAGATCTATTTTAGTAAATAATGCATGCCCCTTTTTTGCTGATAAGTAAATTGTCAAAATTTCATCGCTTTATCATCTCGCTTTATTTTATCCTTAGTCCGATTTTTGAAGGTACTGTCTGAGAATCTAGATTAAAGCAGCCAGACCAAATAGTCTGGATTTTTGGATTCTTATTAGATATTATTATTATTCTTTACAGCCATTTAAAAATTCATCAAATACATTACTACCCACCACTTAAAATCATAATTTACAAGACAGGAATATGTAATTACCTTGGCCATAATATGCGTCAAGCTGTTTTACAGTATCTGCATAATTAGCAATTTTTACTTGTTCAGCATCAATTTCTGAAATACTTGCAAGTCTGCTTCGGTACTGAATGACAGCAGGTGTAGTACTTCCCTGAAATATCCTACTTGGACCCTCCAACAAACTCTAATATATAACATAAATATAATTTATTTTACTGAATTAGTGAAAATAATGACACAGGTTAAAAACAGTTGAAGGAAGAAATAAAGCAGATAACAGAAACATTTGCATTTTAACATATGAGCAAAAGTAAATAAATAAAATTATTATAATAAATAAGGTTTAAAATTAAATAACTGTGAACTGCAAACTTCTGGAAACTTTCTTTTCTATCACACATATGCCCATTAAAAGAAATTCACATTACTCTGTTTTTGAATCATAAACAAATAAAAATCAATTATATACAAACACACATGCACACCGAGGGAAAAAAGATGCTATAAATCATTTATAATTTATTTTGCAACTCTTAAGTTTTACATACAAAGGTACTTATGTAAAACTCCATCGACCATTTTTGCCTATTAAAGAAAACACGCTAAACTACATGATTTTTTGCCAAAAATGGACAAGTCTTCTTCAAACACGCTGGGTTTTGTGTAACCTTGATTAGACATGTTACTTATTATTCTTGAGTAAAGACTCCTTTTTTTCCTCTCTATCATGCATTTTCGAAAAGAAAAAAAAAATTATTAAAATTTTGGACCTGCGTAATACAGAAGAGGATGCTGTTCAATATTTCCAAAGTTATGGAATCTTACCGGCCTAAAAAAATGTGTTAATGGCCATGATATGGCGATATTATGGAAAAAAAATAATAGAAATTTTTAATGAATTATTTTATATATATAAATGATAATATAATAAATTTGAATTTTTTTTTTTGTATTTAGTAAATGGGTTTTTTGGTCTGGTGCCTTCTCTTTTGGTCGACGGGATTTTCCGTAAGAACCCATACAAACTATATGGTAGTTTTAATATCCATGGTCAGTTATAATACTTCTTACAATATACATTACACATTTTTGGACATTATGAAAAGTAATGCATTATTACAACACTGTTTAATAACCTATCTGACAAATTTAACAGAAATAATGAATTGACAATTCAAGATTCAGCTGCAGTAAATTAAGAACAGGTATGATGATTAAAAATAATGTTCTAGTGTTCAGTTAAGTTTTAGATTATCTGCTGCATACCACAGCTATAGTTTGTTGCCAATTTATGGTACATAATACAAAATATAAATCTACAGTATTTTTGATTAGTTTCATTTTAAAAGAGCAAAAAGCAAATTTTATATTATAAAATTACAGTTTTAGATCATGATTTACACTTAATATATACATAGACATAGCACACACCCTCACATTTTTTGCATATGCCCTAATTTGCAAGCATTAAATTAATTTTAAACAGGAATTTAGAAAATCAGTGCGAATTTACCACTGGAGCTATGGGAATTAATTTAAATAAATGCTTGGCTTTTAAATAACATAATTAAAGATGTATAAAAGTGAGAGTATGAAGAGATGAATGAAAGAGAATCCACATTTCTAGAACGTGGTCTAAAATCTGTACAGTGGTTGCTTAGAACATCTACAGTGCGAATTAAGTCACTGAAACAGTTTTCTCTCAAATGGATGAAACTTAAAATTTCTTAGGCATCTCTTTTAATCACCTACCTAATATATATATCTATTCCATCAAGGGCATCTATATCTGTTCCATTAAGGGCAAAGGAATTAACATTGATGACAGTAACTGTTTTAACCCATTAGCAAACTAAAGAAATTTCAACTGTATACAAGTACAGAAACAAAGCCAGCATCATTTCATTAAAAATAGGGATAGAAGTTATTTATAGGGAGCAAGTAGATAACTTGCTTAAAAAAGATTGCCAAACTACTAACATATCAAGAGAAAAACACCAAATTGAAATTTAAAATTAGGCAAAAGAACAACCTTGGGTTTGCCATAGATTTTAATTGAAACTATCAATTTTGATGTGAAAAAGACCAAAATGGTAGATTTTTCTCCTGATGAAGATGGACCTATACCTGTTGCCCTTGAAATTGATAAGAGTTTCAGTTAAAAATATATGCCAAATACAAGTTTGTTGTTTTCCCTAATTTTAAGTACTGATATTTATTGTAACTTAGAAAACATTTTAAATTTATCAAATGAAAACAATTAAAAATAAAAACTTGAACTCATATATAAGATTATATGATATATTAAATATTATATGGTATTTCCTTACTAAAGCAATCACCACCAAGCACTTTGGCGACATTCAAAATTAATTTGGCAAAAACCACAGGAACACTATGATAACCTTCAAAAATGAAAACTACAATGTATTGGGAGAAAATAGCATTAATTTAGCTTTGTGGAGGTCATAATTTGGCAGCTGCTAATGTTTTAGAACCAAATACTCAACTTTTTTATTTTCACTCATATTAAATTGTCTGCTGCACCATCTGTTGGCGACATTCAAAATTAATTTGGCAAAAACCACAGGAACACTATGATAACCTTCAAAAATGAAAACTACAATGTATTGGGAGAAAATAGCATTAATTTAGCTTTGTGGAGGTCATAATTTGGCAGCTGCTAATGTTTTAGAACCAAATACTCAACTTTTTTATTTTCACTCATATTAAATTGTCTGCTGCACCATCTGATAAAAGTTAGTTCTTCAGCCTAAAAGTATATGAAACCAAAGCAGTAAAAAAAAAAAAAGAAAACTACAATGTATTGGGAGAAAATAGCATTAATTTAGCTTTTGAAAAAAAAAAAAAAAAAATAGACAAGAACCATGAAACAAACTCAAAATGCAAAATTCAATGCCAATGAAGAGAAAATCGCTGCTTCTTTTTCTGTTGATAGTAAAGTTAAAGGTGATCAACATTTTGGAGAGAGAAAAAAAGAATGAATGATATCACAAAGAAACCACTGCATTTTCCCTCACTTTTGATGGAAAGTTAAAAATTGTTAACATTCTACAGGGTAAAAAATAATGAAGGAATGTTACTGCATGGTGAACTTGAAAATCTAATATAATGTAAATATCAGAAGAAAAAAATGAGTTTTTCTCCCAACTAATTGCAAATTAAAAATGGTAAATATTTTAGAGTAGGAAAAGTATTGAATTGATGATATCACATAGACAACTTTGCAATCAAAAGTTGAACACATTTCAAATTAAAAACCCATTGATTAAGTTTGCTAATTTTGGATACTAATATATATTATACATAAAATATTATATGATACATTACTGTTATTCTTACCATGAATCCAGAGATTTATTTTTGCTTAAAAAATACCACAGAATTATACACATTCATCAGCACACACAGCCTTGGCTTCCATACATAAAACATTATATATATTATAGAAGACTTATTTTTATTTTCCCTTTCTATCCAGAGAAAGATCTGTTTTCACTTCAAAAAACATCAGAGATTTGTACAAACTCAGCACTGCACACTGGTACATAAGGTTACCAGATTAAAATCATTATTTGACAAAGAAATTGCTAAATTTGGAATAACTTTTAGGTACGTACATGTTATTGCAAACACTTCAGTAAAACTTCTTAAATTTCAGAACGTGCCAAACTGGCAACCATGCATATTTTCTTCAGGCAACCATGCTCATATCAATTGTTTAACCACGCAACATCATAATTTTTGTATGCATACTTTTTTTATTGCATTTTAAATTCCTTTGGTTTTCATAGACAAATCCTGATATTTTTTGTCTTAAACTCTTATTTTAAAATATCTTTGTAGGATATT
>KK121733.1:0-30797 GCA_000611955.2 Stegodyphus mimosarum | reverse complement strand
GTGATTTAAACCGAAACTCAAATTGCTTAAATAGATAAGCGAGTCTTAAAAAAATTCCGAAAGTCTAGTGGATCGAGTCGACTGAAAAATTTTCTCAGACCACAGAGAAAATCTGAAACACATACTAAAAAAAAGGGAAAAAAAACTTTTTGCTTTGTTTGTAAACAAAGACATTATTAAAATTAACAAAAGATTTTTTGTTTCTTTTGTAAACAAAGACATCATTTAAATTAACAAAAGATTTTTTTGTTTACAAACTTGTTAAATAATTCTTTTTTTTATAATATACGTTTCAGATTTTCTCTCAGAAAAAAATTTCCAGTCTGTTTCACTTTATCATTTTCACTTTCAAGATCAATCAAAATCAACCGCTTATCTATATAGATGGCTGCTGTTCCGCTTCACGTCAACGCGTGCTGTCGAAGATGCAACATCTTCCAAACCTGGATAAAGTGTTCTTCATAGCAGGTAAGGTATTTATGAATAATTTCTTTTGTTTTCCCTTCGCAATTTCGACATGGTTTTGGAATTTTGATAGATATTGCATATATTTTATGATTCTTTTGGGAACCTGGATTTCTCAGAACAGATTAGATTTTTATGAATGACTACTATATGTATTTTACGATTCTTTTCGAAACCCGTATCGAGAATTTATTATAACGGATTCAACGTTTTTTTTTTTCAAAATTTCGACATGATGACTATTGTGTATATTTATGGTTTTTTGGAAAAATGCGATCAAGAATTTATTACAAGCAATCTGTCGTTTCTCTTCGCATATGATAACCATTATATATATTTTATGATTCTTTTCGAAAATGTATCCCGGATTTATTATGACCGAAAAGATGTTCATCGTTTCCCCTCAAAACTTCGACATAATGACTATTGTACATATTTTATGACTCTTTTCGAAAATGTGGTCTGGATTTCTTATAGCACACAAGATGATTGTGAAAGGTTTTTATTCAAACAACTCTCCCACGTGGTTCTCAAGAATGGAACTTTATAGAAATGCCTTCATTAAGACAATGATTCCATTTCACTTCAAACAAATTCGCTCTCCAATATCCAAAGTATGCTTAGATTTATATAATACTTACTATTCAGAATTCAATAGCATAGGATTTATTATAATGTTAAAGGTGTCGTTCAAAGAAATCTTTATGATAACCCTTTTGGATCGCCAACAGATGGAGGGTAAAGAAAAACTGAGACTTGGACAAAGAATCTGAAATTCAAAACCAAACGGTAACCAAAATGGGAAAGCAAAAATCGGCTGGTAAACAATTTTTCTTACGTTCTAAAATATATTATGGTAAGTCTAACGATTTAACGCAAATCGGGGAAAGATACAACCGTTCACGATGTCTGGTATGACAAATCACCAATCTGAAACGAAACAGAAATTGTTTATATAGGTAAGCGATACCGGAGAAATTTAAAACATAAATGAGTGAAACACAAAATGTGCCTTCATCCTGTAAATTAATAAGGAGGATCATTTCGGATGAGGCTAGAAAAATGTTTTTTTTAGAAATCTGAAAAAAAAATCTGAACGTATATTATATTATAGAATATAGATATTTTATAATATAATATACTTTTTATTAATTTTAATGATGCCTTCAGACATCATTAAAATTAACTCTATGACCTCTTTCCTCTTTTTTGTTCCAAGACGTCGTGTTTGTTTCCTTTTTTTAAACCATCAAATTTCAGATTTTCTCTGAGAGATTGCTCTGAACTCTGAGAAAATTTATTTTTTCTCTGAGAGATTTCTCCGAGCTCTGAGAAATTTTTTTCCCTGTCGGAAAGAAATATATCCTCAGTATTAACTTGTAGCATTCATTATTTTAACTAACCAAGTTGTTTTTAGTTTGAACTTTCCTATCGATATATCGAAGTTTCAGTTGCTGCCCGAATTTAGCGCGAGCGAGATATTTATGCAAATCGCGGGTATCTGATAGCAGTTTAAAAAGGCAGGAGTTAACAAGGAAAAGAGACAGAGTCTTGGATTTATCGCTGTAAGGCTGTGCACGCAAATAATTCCTCTTTCTAGTGAAAGTTCGCCTTCATAGGCAATTGCATTTACTGGTTCTTATTCATGAAATTCGCATTATTGCATTTCACTGAGAGTTAGGCCTCCCTCGCCGTCCTACTTAAAGTTAAACTTAGGAAATTGAATTGTTAACACTCTTTATTTTATATTATTTTAGTTCAGCCCAAGTAGTGGCTTACTCTCAAGTCGGAGAGTTGTAATTATTTGAATTAAAGGATCCTTTTAAACCCTCCTTCTGACTTGTAGTTCTTCAACACTAAAGGACATAGCCTAGATTTTCTCACTGTCCTCCACATAGGGTTTCACAGCGTATGTTTAGCAAGAAGATTAAGAGATTAAAGGTGAAACCTTATACTGGGGCCCGAACAGAAAAAATGATGGAAGGAAGTTTGAATATGCCAAGTACATCGTCCCAGAATCCAGCTGTAATGCCTGATGGATTTGGATTCATAGTGGAGACCACTCGAGCAGCCATGAAGCCGGTAGTAGTTTTTTATGCCAAAGGGCCTGTGAACACATTTTTGGAAAAATTAGAAGCGCATTTTTTGCTGTATACAGTTCCGGAATATCAGAAGGTTATATTAGCTACAGGAGCATTGAGGGGCCAAGCGTCGAACTGGTATCATTGCATCGGAAAATGTCTGCTGGGAGAACCAGGAATGTCGACTTATACTTACGAGAATTTCAAACTAGCAATTTTGAGAGCGTTTCCTGTTGTTAAAGACCGTGCCAAACTCGAAGCTGAATTGTTTAGCAAGTACCAACAGCGGGTGGATGAACTATCGGAATTTATTTTGAGAAAAATACAAGTCTTTAAATTATTGTATGGTACGAGGCCGGACCCGGAGATTATCCAGATAATCCTGCCCAGATATACAAGATTTCATGGAGCTAAGAAATCCCGTCACGCTGGAAAAGCTGTTTGAACTCGCCGTGCAATTCGAGAGCCGGCGAGCGGCCGAAAATCAACGAAGGGTACCGTATGAGCAGCGGCCGCAGGGGAACCAGAATGCCGAAGGAAGAAACAGACGATGGGCGAGAACTACTGGTACCAGTCAAAATGCGAGCAGTCAACCGCGCCAAGCACAGCGCCAACAAAATAATCCCAACTACGGAAGAAAATCATTCACCCCAGACAGAAGCCGGCAACAGAAGAAAATACCCGCAAAGCAGACAGTACACCTTTAACAACCCTAAAATGTTCAAAATTTGACCAATGTTTCTCATTTTTTTAAAAGAATACTATTCCAGTTATATGCATAAAACTTTCAGAGTATGTAGATTCATTAGTTATAATAAAATAAAAAATTAATTACGAAAATTTAATATTTAGATACTTAAAATTTATTTCAAATAAAATGATGTTTTCATTTTTCGAAAATTCAACTTTTCACTGCGCGCAAGTTATTTAATTTTATATTTATTAACTATTTTAAAATTTTTATTCTTAAATATATATATAAAATTAATTTTGCATAATTTTTGCTTTTAATAAGGTCATAAAATTTTTAATTTATAATGTATATCAATGTCAATAGAACACACGGGTAATCATAAATGTTGTTATGTGTATACAAATTTGCAAGAGAATTACTTAAATAGTTTTGGAAATATCCTGCGCGCAAGTTGTAAAAACAGCGTTTTGAGATAAATGCAATTAAAGTATAAATTTATGAATAAAAGTAATTTATTTTGAACTTTCATGAAAAAATACATTTTATACATGTAACTATGACTACTTACCAGTATATTAATAAATTTTGGAATGAAACATCAAAAAATGACAAAAATATGACTTCTTATGTATACTTACGTGCCACAAGTATCTTCGAAAAAAGCTAAATTCTTAAAAAGAAATTCAAAATTTGCAAATCCACTTAAATAAATGAAGAAAAATTAAGTAATAATTAAAGATAGATCTTAGTTATATAATAGACATCTATATAACACATCTATTATAGAATATTTAAATTTATGAGATAGAATATATAACTGCTTTAAAATTTTCCAGCTTCATATTGAATGCCCTCTATTTCTTTCTGAGCTTCAAATTTTACAGAGTTTGCCATGCGTTTTGCTCTGCGACTTTCTAAACTCATAGCTGAACTACTAATTTCTGCATCAAAAATCCGACTTTTATCAGTTTTTTTTGCGGATTCAATTGCATACTGTCCTACACGAAAGCCCATTCTTCTGATACATTCAAGTCGACCTACTTTCCCATCATTGAATGATATAATTGCTTCATATGCAGCAATCTGTGCGATAAGTTTACTCGACCCACTTGTTTTTGGGCATAGTTTCCACACAAGGGAATTAAAAGATTCGTTGGAGTTTTGTGTTTTTGCCCCAAGGCAACGTTTCAAAAGTTTGGGATCTGAAAGATCTTTAAATATAGGCTTTATACAGTCCATCACTGCAGCTGGCATGCTGTTCTTGTGGTGAAATTCTTCCTTAGAACCAGTAGCTTTAGCTCTTTGGAATGCACACCATGAATTCTCACCTTGTGGACAAAATTCATGAAGAGGTTCATCATCGGTAGAGCGTTTATGGTAAAATATAGCCCATACAGCTTTACGCATGTCCATGCATGATCCTTTGTTGCTCCTAATAGCATTACCATAGTACATTGTAATTTGATCTATAACTTTATCTGTTAGACGACCTTTTCCACTTAATGGCTTATGATCAGCCAATTGTTTCCCTCTCATACTGATTTTTAATTGTCGCAACCTATTACCCATTCGTTTTTGCACGTGACCAACACATTCAATTTTTTTCAACACAATATCACTTCCATAATTATGATTTTTCTGCAATTCAGAAAATGTTTTTGTGTCACCATCTCCAATGTAGTTGACATATTGGACACCATGCTTTTCTATGGAACGATTGAATATTTTACATATTCCATCAACTTCCATCTTACCAGCAGATCCTTCGTGATTTTTGATACATTTTTGTTCATGATTTGTTTTCCATAAAAGATACTGTGCTCCACACTTTGGCCCTTTCCAAGTTTCTCAACCTTTGCAGTATGATGATAGTACTTCAATGTCTAAAATTTTGCCAGTTTCTGCACCAATTACACTGGCAAATCCCACACGTGATGAATGGCCGCGCGTTTTCCATGACCCATCTCCACTAACGGTGAGGTCTGAGCAGCCAGTTGCTTCAATTTCTTGTTCCGCAGCATATGACATAGACATCTCAGCAACTTTTGAAATTGTAGACAGCATTTTTCTTAATTTTCTAGAATATGCAGATTTTTGGATAGGTGGTGGTAAGTCCATTACACCACAAAATGTACGCATACCTGCAAGACCTTGACTAATACACCTCATTCCATACATAAATCTTTCATTAATTTCTGGAATGTTTTTCTTGTTACCCATCATAGAGGAAGAATAAAAAGAAGTCAGTTCACCGCAAGTATCGCAAAGCAGAAAAAACTTTGAAGATAATCCATAGTTGTTGTTTTCGCACACTTGTACATCTGATCCACATTGCTTACAACACAGATGCTTGGAAATATTACTGAATAAAATTTCGATATCCAAAATTCTATATCCTTTAAATTTAGAATCAGCACTTACGTTTTCAAAGCAAGTAGAATTAAGTTTTTTCGATGAAGCACTCACAGAAATGTTTTGCTTGTCTGGTGTTGTAAAGCGATTACCATGAAACTTTCGCTTCTTTTGACGCTTTCCAGAAGAACGTTTAGGAGTTTCACAATCCAAATTCATAACGAAATTGATGAAGCACTTGCAAAGAATATTTAAAACGAATTATTTAATTAATATAATTAGTAAATACACGCGATAAAGATAAAGATAACATAAAAGATAAAGATAAAATATTATAAACAAAGCAACAAACGTCAAACGAAATCACAGTTTTTAAACTTAGCTCTCACTTTCTACTACGACGTTATAAGCAAGCGATAACGATTTATCAAAACAAAATTAAAGTAGAAGTAACGTTTCATCTCATGTTCTTCTGCTGGCATATTTTATTTAAAAATAACAGTGGCTGGCTTTCAGCACACGAAATCGAAACTGAGCCCCTTTAAACTATAAACAAACAATACGGCAGCTGCCACGATCTTTGCAGATGTAAGAAAAACAGCTGCTTCGTTGTTTACATTATTTTCAATATCTCGCAAACTAATAAACGTATGATAAAAACAAATGCACCGAGTTACTCAGAAGTGATTGGGCTATAAAAATATCAGAAAATTGAAAAATCGAATTTTTGAACATTTTAAAGGTGTACTGACCCCTTAAACTCCTAAGGAATATTGCGGAGAAGGGGGCTGAAGTATATCTCAATACGGTCATGGTGAGAAATACTGAATTACCGAAACTACAGTTACTAATAAACCGCTACAACTCTTTTGGACACCGGCGCTCAAGGTAGTTGTTTAGCCGAAGATTTTTTTAAGAAGCACTTTCGTAGATATCGTCTGCATAGCGTGGAAGGAATGAAGGTGGTAGCAGCCCAAGGAAAAACGTGTCAATGCATGGGAAAAACCGAGCTGTAAATCAAAATCAGCGAAGAACAAAAAAAAATTATGTTTCTTGTAGTGAAGAACCTCCAAGCATCAGTTATTTTAGGAACTCATTTCTTTTCAGCTGTGGATGCGAAAATCGATTTTGAAAACTCCACCTTGCAAGTAACCATGGACCCGGTGAAAAAGAAATCAACATCTCCCCCTGAAGTGGATTTAATCCATCTAACGCCCGAAGAACAGGAGAAGTTTCGGGAGATGGTAAGTCATTTTGCTGATTTATTTGATGATGTTCCTGGATTCACACAGATCGTAGCACACGAAATTAAACTAACAAGTGATGAGCCTATAAGGCAGCGTCCTTACAAGTACGACAAAATTAAGAAACAAATAATAAAATACGATATTGATGAAATGTTAAGGAATAAAATAATAACTCCCACTTCAAATGCATATGCGAGTCCTGTAGTATTATGTAAAAAAATTATGATTTGCCGTTAACTGATCCATTAAGGTACAGGTTCGCTATTGACTATAGAAAGCTTAATAGTATAACAAAATATCCTACTTATCCACTCCCGGTAATTGATGAAATTCTTAGAAGTATTAAATCAACAAAATACATAACCACGCTAAATTTGACATCAGGATATTTTCAGATAAGCATAAAGCCGGAAGATGTTCACAAAATAGCATTCATAACAAAATACGGTACATATGTTTTTTTGCGTATGCCTTTTGGATTGTCAGGAGCCCCGGCCGCGCTTCAGAGGTGCATGGACAAAATTTTAAGGCCGGTAATAGGAAAAAGTACATTTATTTATCTTGACGATATAATTGTTACTTCAGAGTGGCTGGAAGAACATATTAAAGACCTTCGAGAAGTCTTTACTCTTTTGAAAGATGCAGGACTTAAAGTGAACATTAAAAAATGTAAATTCTCGGCAAAAGAACGCAAATATTTAGGGTACAAAATTTCTCAAAGGGGGATTGAAACAGATAAATCTAAAGTTATAGCAGTGAAAAATTACCCAATTCCGAATACAGCCAAAAAGTTAGCGACTTTCTTGGGTATGTGCTCATATTATAGAATTTTTATTAAAAATTTCGCAGAAATTGCTGAACCATTGTTAAAGTTGAGAAGGAAAAGAGTTCGTTTTGCGTGGTCTTCAGAAGCAAACGCCGCGTTTGAGAAGTTAAAAGAATCTTTAATTAATGCACCAGTTCTAAAGTTCCCGGAGAAAGACAAGGGTCTAGAAATTTATGCAGACGCATCAAATTATGCAATCGGAGCGGTATTAACACAGGATAGAAAAGCGATTGCTTTTTTTTAGTCGTACATTGAATGATACGCAAAGAAATTATTCGGCAACAGAGCGGGAAACTTTAGCAGTTCTCTCAGCTGTTCAAAAATTTTGTGTATATTTTGGGAGTTCTCCCGTAACAGTATATTCAGATCACTCGGCAGTTACCAGATTATTTTCAGGAAAGAATCTTTCGCCACGCTTAATTCGGTGGACTCTAAAGTTGCAAGAATTTAATCTCATTATCAAACACACACCGGGAAAAGACAATGTATCATCATTGTCTTTTCCCGGTGTTCATCGCATCAAACCATACCGTTGAAGTTTGAGAAGTATTTAGAGATTTCACTTTCCACTTTCAACAACACCGTTGAGGTATTAAAAGGATTTGTTTGCCATGTCTGTTTCAGATTTGAGAGACGGAATCACAAAAATCTCCCGACATCTGAAATTTCATCATCAGGGTCCTTCTTTTCAGTCATGACACACCGTTTATCAGAATTAAAAATTTATATTTTTTCCCAATCCGTTTTGGGTCTGAAAAGGAATCCCAAAGGTCGGAAATATTCCAATTTCTCAAGAAATGTTTCGGGAAACACCGTTGAGGTGCTCAAAAAATTTTTTTGTCATGTCTGTTTCAGGTTTGAGAAATGGGATCGCAAAAATCTTCCAACATCTGAAATTTCCTCATCAGGGTCTTCTCAATCCGTTTTGGGCCGGAAAAGGAAGGCCAGAGATCAGAAAGACATTCCAATATCTGAAGAAATGTTTCGGGAAAAAGCCACGGTTTCCGAGAGTTTTTTTCATCAACCTATTTTAATGATTCACGACAGCATATTACTGAACCCTCTCCCTATTGGTTTTGAAACAGTACTCTTGAAAAAAGCTTAAATTATCTTGAATGAGTTTCCACAATTCAGATTTTAGAAACGGGATCAGAATCATCGAGTCGGAAAAAGAATCCCAAAGGTCAGAAAGGCATTCCAGTTTCCGAATCCGCTTTGGGGGAAAAGTGTATCGCGAAGGTTTGCGAGAGTTTTTTCCATTAAGCCATTTTATGGTTCACGACGTCATGTTCCTAAACCCTTTCCCTATTTGTTTTGAAACAGCACTCGTGAAGAAAGCTCAAAATATCTTGAATGTGTTTAAAAGACACTGTAGGAGGAGCTTTGTTCACTGAATCTCATGACGAGTCATCATCATTTGCGAATCGGAAGGACGATAAGTTGAAATCCATGATCGAAGAGTATCGAGACCTTTCAAAAGTAAAAGATTTGAAAAGGTAATGGACTTCCATTTATGTAGAAAAGAGACTGGTGGGACGCCATGTTCAGTTTCCATTAGTGTTCAGATGTTTACAGACAATGTTCAGTTGATACCATACTGTTTCAAAAGGAAATAGCCTCCATTTACGTAGAAAAGTAATCCGGACTGGAGGACCATGTTGTATTCAATCTTTAACAGAACGCACTGACGTGATCTCTAAAGTGAAACTTGGAAGACTATTATAGATAAACGATTCATTCTAAAAGCGAAAAATGTCTCTGAGAAAACACAAATGCGTAAGAAGTGTCTTCTTTCTGTAAGTTAATAAGGAGGGTATATTTCTTACCGACTGAGAAAAAAATTTCTCGGAGCTCGAAGAAATCTCTCAGAGGAAATCTGAAATTGGATAGTTTAGAAAATAGAAGCAAATACGACGTCTTAGAACAAAAAGAATAAGGTCGTCACAGAGTTAATTTTAATGATATCTGAAAACATCATTAAAATTAGCAAAAAGTATATTGTATTATATAATATAACATACGTTCAGATTTTTTTTTTCAGATTTCTAGGAAAAATATTTTCCAGCCCCATCCAAAATGAACCTCTTCATTAACTTACAGGAAGAAGACATGTTTATGTCTCACTCATTTATGTTTTAAATTTCTCCCGTATCGCTTATCTGTATAAATAATTCTTGTTTTGTTTCAAATTGGTGATTTCTAATAGCAGACTTCGTGAACGGTTGTATCTTTCCCCAGGTCTCATTAAATATTTAGAATTATCATAATATATTTGAGAACATCGGAAAAATTGTTTACCAGCAGATTTCTGCTTTCCTATTTTGGTTACAGTTTGGTTTTGAATTTCAGATTCTTTGTCCAAGTCTCAGATTTTCTTTACCCTCCATCTGTTGGCGATCCAAGAGGGTTGTCATAAAGAATTCTTTGAACGACACCTTTAACATTATAATAAATCCTATGCTATTGAATTCTGAATAGTAAGTATTATATAAATCTAAGCATACTTTGGATATTGGAGAGCGAATTGGTTTGAAGTGAAATGGATTCATTCTTTTAATGAAACTCTTAAAGTTCTATTCTTGAGAACCATGTCGGAGAGTATTCTTCGAAGGAAAACCTCAGTAACGTTGCAGTACATAGTAAAATATATGAGATGGTAAGAGTAATACCTTTTGGTGACCCAAAACACGGACTTGATAAGAATTGAATGCATTACCTAAGTAGGAGAAATTATGCAAATTTTAAAAAACATGCTTTGCTTTATAAAATCTCAGATTGTAGAGACATTAGGTTAATACGAAGCAGGAGACATGAAAAATGAGCAACGCCTTCGCCGGGAATCGAACCACGGACCTCCCGGTTACGCGTCGAGCATGCAGACCACTACACGACTAAGGCATGCGAAGAAGGCTTACCTTATATACTCCCCCTTTTAAAGGGCGACTGGGGTTTTGGGGACCCAATCGCCAAATCGCGGTGGTGGAGAATCATCATCCACATCCATTTTAGTTCGGGCGCCAGTGTAGAGTCATTAGGATTTGTGGAAGCAGGAGAGGTGAAAAATTAACATTGCCTTCGCCGGGGATCGAACCGCGGACCTCTGAATTACCGGCTCAGTGTGCTGACCATTACACCACGAAGGCACGCTATGAATGTGGGAGATATACCTTATATACTCCCCATTTTAAAGGGCGACTAGGGTTTTTAGGGGACCTAGTCGCCAAATCCTGGGTGTGGAGAGTCATCATCCACAACCCTTTTAGTTCGGGCGCCAGTGTAGAGACATTAGGTTATTTAGTAGCAGGAGACATGAAAAATATGCAATTCCTTCGCCGGGAATCGAACGACGGACCTTTCGGTTATGCGTCGAGCATGCAGACCACTACACCACGAAGGCATGCGAAGAAGGCGGGAGAAATACCTTATAAGATCTTTTTGAAACAGTGAAACGTTTTGGGTAACTTGGATGTATAAGTATTCACATTAATTAAGTAACTGAAATTGCAAAATTTTGCAATTATGCAAGAAGGAAATAGCCCGAAATTATTTTTTAAAACCATAATATTATTTTCTGTTGCAAAATAATTCGTTATAATTTATGCAATAGCATTCCGACATCTTTAAAAAAATATCCGCTATGTTACGAACAGACATTTTCTTCAAAGGTAAACTTTATGCGTTCAGTGTTTGAAATAAATATATCTAGCCGTGTCCGGTTGTTGTTAGATATTGCCCAATATATGCTTACGCAGAAAAGGAATTTTTCTTCTTTTTTAGTCTTGTTTGCTTGAATTGTGCAAAACACAGGACGGTTGTCTGTCTAAAAGAGAGAAGATCCTGCTGAGGGCTTTCCATAGAAATTGGATCTGCGAGTTTTAGTTTTACTATTGCTATTGATTTAAATATAATTCTAATAAAAAAAGCTGTGAAATTTTATTTCTTGCTCCAGTTTTTTAACCATGAAAAAGTCTGATAGTATGTTAGATATTGTTCAGGAAACAAGAATAAGCTCAGTGTCTATTAAACCTTGGAAACTAGTCCTGCAACTTTGTGCGAATTGCGCTGATTTGCTTCAATAATAGCCAACATTTATTCTTGGAAGTGTTATTAATACTGAGTAACTAATACTGAGTCTGGTAATTGTTTTATTTTTTCAGAGGAGAAAAGGAATTGAACACTTCCAATTTTTAACTCTTTTTATTAAATATTTTACCTCAGAAATTTAATCATAATTAAAATTAACGTATCAATTGAAGTCATACAAACTTCCTCTTTATGCACAGGTCCGTAAATTATATTACACATTTCCATCACTCTTTAAGTTGTAGGCGTTTTACCAATAATGGTGGTAATCCGAGTTGGACAGCATCTTTTTCTACATTTCTAATATTTTTTTCTAATAGTTATATTGCATAGGTTTTCTAGGGTGAGACACTGCTTCGATTTATATATAACATAATTTAATAGCTTAATATTTTTCTCATTTAAATATTCTGAGCTTTTCCACCTTCCGAAAACAGTTTCCCATCCTGGGCTTGTAAATTAGCGCCGGAAATTATAAGCAAATCAACTAGTCTCGGACTTCCATTTTTCCATGCATAGTAGATTGAAGTAAACCCATAAATGTCAAGTCTGTCGATGTCACTTCCAGAAATAAGTAGTTTTCGAACTACAGTTTCTTGGTTTGTCTTAACTGCAACATGCAAAGCAGTTTGACCCTCGGAATTAATTGCATTAACATCACATCCACGGTCTATCAACAGGTCTATATATGAATAATTTTGATATGCAGTTGAATTTGCTGCAGTTCCCTTTTTTCCTGGCAGAATTTTTTGAAGGCGTTTTCCAGAGAGATTCTTTTACAGCAGCTATCAGTGGTGTTCCCGAAGCATGGCAGCCTTAGTTAATCTCAGAAAGAAAGCGGACATTACAATTTTAGAAAAATTAAAATATTTCAATAACAATAGTTACAAAACAGATCTCAATCAGTTAGTGAACCAAACGTTTTTCTTAAATATTCTCTTCCTCTTCTCAAAGGCATAAATACGAAATATGTTTAGAAACCACTACAGAAAAAATGCCCCAGAAAATGCCATCTCTACTCACCATTAAGGGCATAATTCACTATAAGAAATCCATTTTGATATCTGTGATATATATATATATCAAGAAAGAGAGGTTCGGAAGGTTACAAATAATTTTCAAATGGAAAAAATCTCTCAAATTTCAAAACCTGTGAAAATGTGAAATAAACTGCAGCGAAGATGATTAGATAAGTGACGTTTTGATGAAATTAAAGTAATTCATTGGCAGCGATGCAGATAAAAGAGGTTAATCTGATTGAAATGTAAAAATTAAGCGAAATTCTGCTTGAAAAGGAAACTGATACTCTTTCTTTATTTTTATTAATACCAGGGCTGCTATTAGTATCATCACTTTCTCCGAGTCACTTTTGAAATTTTTGCCATCAATTGTTATCGTCATGCATTACTTTTAAAGATATCAAATAATGAAAAATCTGTGTATGTATGTATTGACGTATATTCCTCATATTGTGGGGGAAATGACGTCACATAGAGCTCGGAAATTTCGAATACATGCCGTCCTTACCACAACCATGTGCACCTGAAAGCCCGAATTTTGAATTTTTGATTTATTTCCTATTTTGTAGAAATTTAATGAATTTTATATCAACGCATATAGAGATTTGAAAGCGAGCACTGGAAATAACAATTGGAAATAAAATATTTCTAGCTTCAGGCCGCGAAACTGCCATTCCGAAAAAGGTCAAATATGCTCCCATTTTTATATTGCTTTTGTTCATAGCATTTCTGGAAAAGGTATATATTATTTCACTTGATCATTAAACTAGAATTGACGACATTCTGGAAGCAAGCGATAACAAACTCTGCTATTGGAAAGCAATGTACCGGCAGCTCCGAAAACGAAATACTTCTATTTTTCCATGCGCCAGGTTGTTGCCATTCAGTAAAGACTCAGATAATCAACTTTCAAATTTAATCCGAAAGGTTATTCAGTAACAAACTAAACGACTGAAAGCAATCAACACACGTCTTAATATTTTATCCACTTTTTAATATGATTGATTTAAATAAAATGCATTAAAATCATAAGAAATATTAATGATTAAAAATATTTAATTATGCTTTTATGAGGCTTCAGTAGGTGGATTTAGTGTAATCATTACGTACTTCTTCTGTTTTTAATAACTATTTTAGGTGGTTGGCCACGCGGGCGGAAAGTATTTAAAGAAATAATATAGCAAATCTAAAAACAAAACAAAAAAAATCTTCATATATATATATATATATGTATAAATCATTACTACTGAACACTATATCAGGAATTCTTAGCAAGGCATCACTTAACACTCCATCAGGAATTCTTAAGATATGCTGGTTATTTTGTGATTTTTCTGTTGAATTTTATGCGACGAAGAACGTGATATTTAATAAAGTTTAACACGAAAAAAAAAAAAAAAAAACAGTAATTAGAAGACCAAAAACAGTTTTGTAAGCTATTTTATGAAGAAAACGGAATACTGATGTGGTGTACGGAGAAAAGACTAAAAACAATAGAAACGCGTTTGATAATACTTAACACTCTATCAGGAATTCTACACATGGGGCGCTGCTATGCTATTTTTGAAAATCTTGTGATTTTGCTGTTGAATTACTCGTAAGTAACAAAAAAGCTATGCTTAATAACAAAGCTGAAAAGATTAAAAAAAAAAAACTGTGTTAGTAACTCATTGGTCTAAGAGCAGATTTGTTACCTGCGACACTCAGCCGACAGCATACAAGATCTCTACACCAAAGAACGTTTAGGTTGGTGCTTCCAGTTTTTTGTTAGTTTTTTATGTATATTTCATAATTACATTTTATTTACGTTTATTTCAGTAAATATGCTAATTATTATTCTTTTCCTTTATTGGACATTAAATTAATACCTAAAAATTTGTTTTTAACTTTTTCATTATATTTGGGAATCTCTTCCTTTGAGGAGGGATTCAGAATTTTCGGGTGAACTGTTAAAATTAAATAATTTAGAAGGATTCATCACCTAAATCTAGATTAACAGAAACGTAGTGATTTTCCAAGGGGAGAGGAGTTCAACTGAATCTCTACCTCTTGTTAATGGTTAATAAGATTTTAATCGTATTCTTCTGCCTATACATTTTTTGTTATTTTTGCATTTCCTTTCTTTGTATTTATAATGGTTTGATGAATATTGGTTGAATTTTAAGTATTTATGAAAAAATTTGGATTATATTGTTATTAATTTCCCTTCTTCTATGTTTTTGTCCATTTGGTTCTAAATTTCTTTCCTTTGTCTATAATTGATTAATTTTTAACAGCATTTGCACAGAAACGGTTTTGGGATAATTTGTTTTAAAACAAAAGGTTTGTGTAGCTGTTTTATATATATATATATATATATATGGAATTATCACATATCACCTGAAGTTAATAAGATGTTAAACCTGGAAGATTTAAGGCTCAAGTGCTAGCAACAACGAATGTGGATTTTCCAAATTTTTGTTAAAAAAAGATCTAAATTTAGTTTTTCCGCAAAAGCAAGTTTAGTTTTATATAATTTTAATTGCTAGTATTTACGGCATAATAAATGGAGACACATACCGATAAACTGCTGCTATATGTGTTTCCATGCATTCTGAGCTTAGAGTGTGATTTTTTAACCATTATGAGCACCGTATTTATTCGCTTATTTTTCACCCATAGCGTAATTTCCCTCTTAGAAGTTTAGGACAATGCTCTGAAAATTTTTTAAATATTCAATTAATTTTCAGCTTCTTCAAAACTCTCATAAATTGAGCTCCTCTATATTTTAAAATGAATTTGTCCACTTGATGAGTCTTTTCATCTTACTACTTGATTTATAGGTGCATTATGGATCAATGCCTCTGACTGATGAACCAATAATAGTGAAGTGCTTCAAATAACAGGGATTTGAAGCACTTCACTCACTAATGCTCTTGATGGCCACGATGATCATTGCACAATAGAAGGCGGACTGAAATCGACCTGCAAGCTTTAGCAGCCAACACAGATAGCAATTCCAACAGTATTAAATGATTTGTGTCCAAGAACACTTCTCATTTGTTATGCTTTTATTGTAACTGAGTCTTTTCAGAAATTATGTTATTTGCATACTTTTCTGCTGTCCATTTTTTGGGGGAAAAGTTATTAAATTAGGAGAAAAAATACTTCAGGAAATGTTGTAGTTTCAAGTAGCAGGCTGGGATAAGTCATCTTTGTAGGTTCGTCAAAAACCTGTCCTACTCTATTAGCCTTTTGGGTAATTTTATGACAAACTCTTGCTATACCGACGTTCTTTTAGGCACTTGCGTGCTAAAGGATAAAACGCCAAAATTCGTTCAAAAATAAATAAATAAATAAATAAATAAAATAAAAATAAAAAGGAGGAATTTTCTAACTTTGACCCCCATAACAGAAATTAATTGGTATTGAAACTGCATGGGGTTGTTATGTTTTAACAGCATCCATAAACTGCGGTTTTAACAATAGAAATATCTTTTCTTCCAGAGCTTATAGCTCGATCATGAATCTGTGAGATTTATCAAACTGTAAGATATATTTTAATTTTATAACAGTTATTTAAATTTAATTGTGCTTTCCTATCGTTCCTCATTTCAACTTACAACTCTTTATCTGAATGAATTTTTAGACTCTTGTTGAATGCAAATGAGTTAGAAGTAGTATTTAAGAAAGGCTCAACTTCTTGAGAGAGAACTAGGAATCCTGAGTAGCGCGCGTTTGCCTTATAAGTCTTTAGAAGTTGTTACACTCTGCCGTATATTATGTGCCTTTTGATATTCGCCGGCTAGTTTACATTAAGGCCCAACTAAGTTAGATTTTTGTTAGCTAAGTCTCTTATTTAGATATAGTTAATTCTTATTTCTTATTTTGATTTTAAGCCGGAGCGGAGGCTTTATTGTAAGCCCGAAGAAAGGCGCAGCCTATTCACCTTATTTTGAGTGAAATAAAGGGTAGTTAACTCTTTTTGAATTCACCTGTCATTTGAACTTAGCGGTAAGTTCAGTCTTAACAGTTCACTAGGTTCCTCGCATTTACTTCAGTGGAATAAGAGTGAGGAACTCTACAAAGCAATGAAGGGGATGCTATTAGTTACTTACAAGAGTACAATATATTGCTGAGTAACCGTCGATGTTCCAAATATCACGCAATGAAATTTTATTCGAGTCAATCGAAGGGCATATGGAGATGTTCGAAAGGCATCGAATAGGTAAGAACGCAAGTCGGCATTTGCTTGCGGCAAGTAGATTGCCATTTATTATTGCCATCAAATTCACATACCAAAGGAAAAGACACCAAAAAAATTTTGCTTAAAGAACTCAACTGTTTCTGCTGTTACAAACTGGAACAAATATTTGAAGGAAAGAATTTATCTACGAGATTAAGAGTGATGAAAATAATAATAATAAAAAAGGTGGTTAAAGGATAATCATTGAATCTCATGGATTATTTTGTTCTTCGGGGAAAAAAATTAACGTTGTCCGCGTTTTGCCGCCGCCATGGTGTTTTGGCCGAATTTGTCGGAAAACTATTGACACCTTTCTTGTTAGAATGCACGTCTGAAAAGCCCCGACTGTGTTCAATGAAACTAAAAAAAAAAGAAAAAAGGAACAGCTAATTTATTTGCACGCCTAAGCCACCAATAAAACAGGTAAATTTGCAAAAAGCCGGTTATGAGCTTCTTAGAGTGAATTCATCTCTTTAGACGTAAGTTTGTATATTCCAAAGCTGACTGCGACCCCATTTCAAATATCTTGAAAATTACAGTGCATTCAAAGTAAAGATTAAATTGAAATTGTTCAGAATGTTAATACAAAATACATGGGCGCATAGACACATATTTTCAAACCACTACACTAGCAAAACATATATATACCTTCTGAATTTATTAAAATTAATTTATATTTCACTACTTCAATTCACACAGTCATCTACGATTCGCATTCTTGGTAAACTGCTAACTTAAGCTTGCTTTTCATGGCATCAAGATGGCTACTTTCCGGGAGCAACTGTGTTTGTATTTTTCTTTGCTGACTGAAAAGTCAGTATGATCTGCATAATAGATTGATATAGACAATAAGTTTTATACAAGCCAGCTCATGGAATTTAAAGAATTCAAAGATTGAAGTTTTTTGTAATTAGAATAAATAATATTTAAGCATGTACGGTATGTAAGCTATTACTGTTTAAAGATGTTTATCATTCTGACTTAATATCACCCATATAACTAGATGAGCTTTCCATAACGGTTCCATGTAAGTAAGTCGAAGGTGATTTAATCAGTTTTTTCAATATTAGGTATTATTCGGAATATTTTACCCTGAAATTTTACAGTATCTTTTTTTTTTCTTTTCTGCGTAAGACAAAAAGCAAAATACCGTTTTTGTATAAGACAAACTTAGTGAAGTTTGATCTCTCACTGAACTTTACGCAGAGTAAAGCTTATTGAATCTAAATGATATATCTGCTATGAAATAAAATTTGAAAATGTATCATTTTGCGAACTTACTGATTACAAAGTGTACATTTACAAAATGCGGGATTTGAGAAAGCAAAAAATTCAAAATGTCCACTATGTCCGTATTACAATTACCCTGTAATATTATTATAACGCTATGCCAAATAAACTAAAGGCAGACTGTTTTATGGGCATTAACCTCTTTATACTTAAAAGACATGCAAATAAAGTATTAAGTTCCTAAGTGAAAAAAAATGAATTTCGAACTATTAATAGGTATTCCCGAATATCATGAAAAATAATCCAAGTTTAAAAGTTTCTTCCTTTATTTTATTGTATATTACTTTTAATAAAAATGTATTAACAATTAAGTTTTGAAAGTTGACTGTCATTTAATTTAAAAATTTTAAAATAAAATACCAGAATTTAAAAGAATCATGTTTGAAATATTCACATAAGGAAAAAGAATTCATTTCAAGTTAGCCAAAGCATTCTTCCCTATAAAATGAATTCATGAATGATTTTGAGTAAACTTCCGTTAGGAGATAAAGGTTATAAACATTGTCCTGAGATTTAAACGAGATTTTGTAACTAATAACGACATAAATGTACTCAGTGTTCCCACGATGATACAATTTCTGCTGTGTATTCTTTGCCCTGTAGAGCGTTTTATGACAGTTTTACTAAAGATAAGTCGGACACGCACAATTTTATCGATATAGATAATATTTAACAACTTTACACTTAATGCTTCAGATTAATTTCATTAATTTCTACTAAAAATAGAAACTTTCGAACTACTGGACTATGCATTTATATGAAAACATACTTAATTAATTAAAAATAGATTGTACTAGCTTTGATTGTCATAAGAAATACATGTCAAAAAGTGAATTTTGAATTGTGTAGTGATCTCCTGGAAAAGACATATATTGTTTAAAAATTAATACTTAATATTTAGCATTTAAAAAACACTGATTTGATTTCATTACTTACCTTTGTACCTGCGTCTAAAAGCAGAGATGCAATTGGCGTTGTATATTCTGCGACATTAAACACAGCATTCATAGAGGTCCATCTCGCGCCAAGTGTTTTACAATAACACTACTTCGTTGTGACAAGAGAAATTGAACAGCTTCTGGAGTACTACGTCTGCAAGCATAGTCTAAAGGAGTATTTCCATAAATATCACAAAATCAAGAATGTATGCGGGCGATTTCTCAGCTAAGAACTTTATCATTTCTGAAAAACAATGAATACTTCAACTTTGAGCATACAGTGAAATCGAAAACAAGAATTTGATTATGGATATTAGTTACATATGGAAGTCTGATTCTTTTTTATGGATTAGCAACATAAATTTAAAATTAAATTATTAACATAACAAAATATTTATGGAGTAATGCGCTCTCTGTTTATTTTTCGCAGAAAGTGCTCACAAATATTTTCTCAGCTTGCGCAATTAAAATTACTTGTTCAGAGAATTCTGGAACAGAAACTATGCCTTGTATGTTCAATTAGAAATACCACGAAATTCACCGGAATTTGAACCTTGGTCGAATAAATATAGTGTAGAGATCTTACCGCTCAGCTTATGGTCTGTTCTGTCTGTGAGTTTGAGGAATAAACGCAGTTTTTAAAGCTGTGAAATTACTTTCTTAAGAGATGAAGGGCATGCTTTCTTTATAAAAGAATGAATCTTATAATAATTTACCTAAGATTTCTGATTTTTCATTTCATATTTTCTGATAGACACATTTTCTTTTAATTCTTCCATATTTAAATCCATTACTTGCAAATCGGTATTAAGATTAAGTAAATTGCAATTACTTATCGATGTTAAAGCATTTCTGTTGATCAACTATTAGAGCTTATTCTTCCTGCCGAAGGCTACGTTACTAGTTTTATTCTACGATAAGCATTCTTGTCTACCGCGTTGCTTTGTTCTCGCTGGTCGTCACGCCGGTGTAAGTTAAGAACCAACTTGAGCGTTTAGTTATCTCTGCGTAACCCCTGGTTAATAAAGGCTTAGATTTAGTTTCAGTTTAAAATCATACTTTGAGTTCGCGCCATAAATGTTAGCTGAGTTGTGAGCACCAGACGTACGTTTTGTTCAGTATACTTAGTTTTTAAATAAAAGGGCCTTTTATACCCTTTATATGTTTCCGTTTGCTTATCTAGACATAATCATAAGTTGCTTAATTCTAAGAAGGAGACTGGACTTAATGTACGCTACCAAAAAAACGTGACGATCTAAAAACATAATAATAATAAAATAACAGTTCATAAATTTCATTAACAGTTCATTTACCACTCTCTTATTTAAGAATTCGGGATATTAATTCGGGATATTAATATTTCGCACAAGGTAAATAAAAAAAATACAAACATGATCAAAATATTTTTAACATTACCTAAAGACTTTTTTTTACAAGCCTTATGCAGAGCTGTTCGCCGGCGTGGGTTCAAATCTGACTCAAATCTGACTCATAACTCATAATCTGAAATCTTGCCCGCCAAATGAAGTAGAATATTTCCTAATGCACCCTCATAATTATAGTTCCAAAGACGCCGACGTAAGGTTTCTGAAACTAAAATTTGCCTAAAGTGCCTTCTAGAAATTGTGAGTTCAACTATTACTTATTAAAAAGTTTTAAAGAATTTCTGATCAAATTATAATGCATAACCATTAGTGAAATCTCTGTATGGATCTCCTACATAAATATTATATTAAAATAAACAATTTTAAGATTTCATATTATTTGTTATAAAGATAAATAACATATATTAAAAACATATAAAATTATGAACACAAATAAAACACTCAACTTAGAACATAACGATTTGAGAGGCAGATTTCTTAATTTTGTGTCTAATATTTTTGTTCTTTTAACACAAAATCAACTAATGGAATATTTTTAGTAAACTTTAAATGTCAGCGGTTCCTTATTCCAAGAAATAATGCTTCGTTATATGACGTACTAAAGTTATTATTCTTTTAACTCTAAGAATATAGATAGCTTTAATTATCTTTAAAAGGAAATTTATTCCATATAAGGGACATACCCTTTTCAGCCTAAAAGGGCTATTAGACTCGAAAAGCGATTTGCGTGTTTCACTTTAATGCGTCGTTTCACCTTTCATTCGAGTCTCTTGCAATTAGGGAAAATGTAAGATATTTATCTTTCAAATTTGATTAACAAACTAAGCTTTTTAAAAATTATAGATGCAGTTGTTAAGAAGTATATTTTTTACTTCTCAATTAAATCAGTTAAATAAAAATGCATTTAATTGATATATCTACTTAAAAATATTAATATTTTTATAAAATCATGTTACACACTTTTTTCACTTTTCAAATATATTTTTTCACCTTAATGCATTGTTTCACGTTGATCTTATTCTTTCAAGTTTAATCTGTATGTTATTAACAAAGAAACTAATTAAAAATAACAGATGCATTTCCTAAAATATTATTTTTATTTCTCAAATTAATTGATTTAAATTAAAATACATTTAATTTATGATATATCTAATTAAAAACATTAAATATTTTTACTGCATTACAATACACAATTTTCCCTTTTTAAATGTACTAAGGATAAACACAATCCTTTCAGAATTGTTTCTCAATAAATCTTGAGTTATGTTCCTTCATAAAAATTAGCAGAATTTATATTACTTATTAATAAGAATTAAAAAAATATTATGAGTGAAGAAGATTTTTTATGTTTAAAGAAGAAAAAAATGAAAGGAAAAAGACACTGAGTACTACAAGTCCATTCATAAAGTAAAATTTTACCCAATTTTTAATGGAAAACAAGTTTAAGAGTACAAATTTTAAAAGTAAACTTAAATTTACTAAAAAGACAAAAAAAAATAATTAATGAGACGAAGAATTAAAACTCTTGAGACCATCATCTCAATTTTTCAAAACAATTGAGCAAAAAATATTTTAGCAACAATTCAACTTTTTTTTTTCTAATTTTACAGAATACTTTGGAATGGAATTATTTGAATTGAAATGGAAGATTACTTCAAAAATGAACATAGATAAACACTGAACATGGAACGTTGATTTATCCCCAAAAAGTTGAACTTGTGGCTGTCAAGTCTACCAAAACGTGATAAAAGTGATACAAGTCTACTGAAACTACACCAATTACTTCCATTTTTTACGAGAGCTTCCACTAGACTTCAAGACTGGTTAGAAAGAAACTAATAGTAGCAAAATTTTGTGTTAATAAAACGCTATTAACCTACAGCAAAATAAATATTTCAGTTTTAATGGTTCCTTTGTAATTATGAAACATGAAATTGTGTGAAAATAGGCTAATGTTACCTGGTACAGTAGCATTCAATCGTAGGTGTAAATTCGGAGGATATAGTTGAACACGAGTATGTGTCACCCAAGGGATACCATCTGCATGGGAAGCCTGTCTTAAAATATCTTTATAAGTTTCAGTATCATAATTCACCAAAGTTTGCATTGCAGCATCAAAGTGATTTTGTATATTCTGCAAAGTAATGCAGTTTTTCCATTTATGATAATAACAGAAGAATTTTTTTTAAAGATAAGAAGGAAAAAAAAACAGAAATGACTAACAAAAATAAATGTGAGGAAGGACAAATTTTATGTTACTTCCTGTTATTTTCCACAACCTATATTACTTATAATTTTCGAAAATAAATTACATATTTCCAACATATTTTTGAATATATTACTCATAAGAATTTGTTTCATTACCTAATCTAATTTTATTGTTAATAAACTATTTTAAAGTCATGAACTAATGAAATTTCTTCTTTCATATTTTAATGCAAAATTGAAAAAAGCATTATTTCAACGCAGGACGGCGTTCGGATGAGTTTACCTTAACAGTTGAGCTAAAAATTTTCGGATGATGACAACATTGGCTTCTGTATCGATGGTCATATTGCAAGGGACTCTATACGTTTCATGATGAAAAGCCCATTAGTGCCGCCAGTCGTTGAAGAAATCTGTAGGGCCTTAACATGAAGCTTCTCAATATCAAGTAAACTAAACCTCGCTAGATGGCCCTAATTAGTTTGCCTCTTTCTTTGTTGGGAGCTTTCTTAGCTTCCATGCCTTCTTTCCATGCGATGTTCTACAGTTCCTTCTCTTCGCAATTTCAGCAACTTTTTTGTTTAATTGAAAATTTTAAAATCCTTGTGGACCACATAGTATTTATTACACAAGGCTTACTGAGGTAAGTAAAAAAAACAAATACAACAACACAATACAAAATAAAATAAACTTACAAATTCACAGATAAATTTACAGAAGAAAGAGAAAGCCATTTTATGTTGGACAAATACGTGATAAATTTCAGCAACTTAATGTCAGTTTCTTGCCACTCCTTTTCCGCCTCAAGGCAATGACTTACCTGATTAAATTGTCTTGACGAGCAGTCAGTTGACCCTCTGGTTCCTGGACGCGAGCAGCTTTGATTGAGTGTTGATGTTTACTGGTTGCTTGCTAAGCTGCTTTGAATTTTATGGCGTACACTAAAGCGCTTTTTAAAGCCTTGACACCTACCATTCGCAATTGTTTCTGTATCTGAGAATCCCGATGCCATCGACGAAGTGCTGCAGGGACACGATTTCTCTTGCTCCTGAGTGGTAGTCGGGAAAAGTGTATGAGACAGCCTTTCAACATACGTGGTAAGCTCCTGCATTGTTTTCGTGGGCAGGATTTTAGAAGAAGCCTGCTATAGTCTTTTAAGCACTTCTTGCCGAAACGTAGCTCCAGCGCGCCGGATACCGGTTCGAAGTCTAGCCTCTTGGTTTTTGGGCAGAGTTTGGAGGATATCCTCTGCGTTTGCTGTCAAAGAAGCAGCGAGCTGGCAGGTCTTAGCTTGTGAGCCCCATACATTTACATCCAGCATTACAGAAACGTGAATCTTGTGCACTTGTCAGAAGGTCTTTCCATCACATGTGGTTAGCTTTAGAAAGGGGTGAGAAAATACAGCTAGGATTTTAAAAGCGTCAGAATTGTTTTTTGATGTTGTTATAGAATTCTTTAAGCTGTCAACTTCCTTGGCGACTGCAGCAGAAACTCTCTTATGGATTTGTTGTTCGATAGCAAAAACTCTTTCTTCAATTTATTGTTTGACAACAGAAACTCTTTCTTCAATTTTTCTACCTTTTTTGTGTCTATTCCACCGATGACGTCTCTATTCTGTTATTATGATCAAGCTTCAAATTTGTTTTCTGTTATGGTAGTAATTTGTCTTTTCATTTCCTCTTGATCTATTTCAGTCTTTTCTTTAACAGACATAATTGCCCTTTCAATCATTTCTTGACCCGCTTTCATCTCATCTTTAACTGATTCTTGTCCCGCTTATATCTCCTCTTGACCTGCTTTCATCTCTTCTTTGAATGCGGCAAAATCTGCCACCAGTTTTTTTGCATGCTTCTCCATCACTCTTATCACCGGCATTCAATTCTGATACCAAAAAATATTGCCATGTGTAATGGTTTGTAATAGATCGAATGCGTGCAGAACCTACGATAGTTTGATAAAATTTATTTTCGCACACACACAGAGAAAAAAAACTACCACTTTATATTTACATTTTCAAAACTTCCCACAAAAATACTCACACAGCTCTTCTCAGTATGCCAGAGAATGTTAAACAGAACAGAATGCAAAGCGCATGTAAAGAACGAAGCTGCCGTGGAGTTATAACCCTGAACTAAAAACTGAGAACAGATGTTCTCTCCGGGCTTATATAATTTCCTCCGGCCGCCGAGAAATCTTTAATATGTTATGATAGACAGACAAAATACACAGATGTCTTGTTTTCCACCCGCCAAGTCTTTCTGCCCGTAGAGCGAAAATCAAGCTTCGATGCAAAGGAAAGTACACAGACAAAGGGCAATTTGGCATTTCCGAGGAATTTGTATATTTTATTTTTTGTATATTTTTTTTGTATATTTTATTTGAACTTTAAAGGCCGGATAACGAAGATGGGATCCTCCCCCCTTGCAAAAAAAGGCCCATATTAAATTCGTTATATAGAGAGGGAAAAAATACTAAAAATAAATGCTAAGAAAAAAATATTTTAAGGGCCTAACTTTAAATTTAGAGAGAAACAGAAAAGTGGAAAATAGCGTACCAGTGCATATGCCAATGAAAGTAATGAGTTGGGAGAATTCTGGGTGTTCTCACAGTGTATAATGTCTCCCAGAAGTGTGTAGTAAACAAGTGCTGTATTTTATAATGTGTTGAAGATGCTGACGAATAGCGATGGTAATTAAGATTAAATTTGAGAGACTGAAATTACTTTTCAAAAGTAAGTGTTGAAACATTTTCGTTTTCCCTTCCGATGGAACGAAATTTTGTTTACTGTTTCTCTTGACTGTCGCCGATGAGGTAACATGACCGGCGGCAGACAGGAATGATGGGAAATTTCCCTTTCCAGTCAGTTGGACTGGACTTGTGTTTGCTTCTTGAAAAACGTTCATCGCATGTGTACAATGCATAATCTGGAATATATAAGCATTAATAAATCATTCGTTAAAAATAAACGTCTAAATCTTCTCAAAATAAATTGAGTGTACATTTTTTGGTGCCGAAACCCGAGATGGGCTTTAGATGTGATGAAAACGAAAGTATAATTCTTGATTCTTCCTGAGCTGGAATAATGGATACCTGAAAATATCAGGTAAGCCATTTTCTTTTTATTCTTAAAGTATTGAATCATGAAAAAAGGATTGATTTAAATAAAAATATTGAATGTTTAAGTTGATTTATCGAAATATTACTTGAAAGAATAATACTTGATGCTTGAAAAGGAAAATAAATAATTGATCTTAATCGAAGGAAATGTGTAGAATATGAATGTTGCTCTTAAATGTTTATCTCGTTTTTAAAGGAAGTGACTGAAATATTGTGCTTTAATGTTTATTACAATTATTTGTTGAATTTTATAAGGTTATATTCTATTACTTGAAATATGGAAAATATAGATAAATTAAAGTCGAAAAGAGCTACTATCAGATCTTCAATCACTAAACAAATAAATAAAGCAGAAGATTTGCTGGTAGTAGCGATCGAACAAACTGACACAGATTCCTTGTTAGAGTGTCAGGATATTTTGTCAGAAAAGGAAAATTCTTTAAATGAAATTGATAAAGAGATAGATAAATTGATTGAAGATAAATCTGAATATGAAAAAGAAGTAAAATCTGTTGAAGAATACTCTCATAAAATTTTGAGTATGAAATCCAAAATTAAGAATAGGCTAAGAAAATGTAAAGCAGATACTGAAGTTAATGTAATTCAGAATGCAGCTGTAATTCCTGTAATCGAAAGTAACCCTGTTGCGGCAGTTAAGTTGCCGAAATTAAACATTGAAAAGTTCTCTGGTGATCCCAGCACTTATTTAGAATTTATTAACTGTTTCAAGAATGCTGTGGATAACAATGATTCTTTGTCAAAGTTAAGTAAATTTCAATACCTGAAATCTCTTTTGACAGGTGCGGCATATAATGTCGTATCGGGGTTTGATCTCACTGATGAAAATTATGATGAATGCCTAAAATTGTTAAACGAAAGATATGGTAGGCGTGATATAATTATAAATTGTCATATAAATAAAATCTTAAACTTAGAGCCAGTAAAATCATCAAATAATATAAGGGGGCTTAGAAATTTGTATGATAAATGTGAAATACATATCAGAAATCTTAAGTCAATGGGTGTAACAACTGGTTCATACGGGCATCTACTTTTGCCCATACTGTTAAAGCTGTTACCAGAAAACATGGTTCTAGAATTCTATAAGAAAAAGAATACAGGAAATGAGTATGAGATCAATGACCTATTGGAATTCATTAGAGAAGATTTACGTGCCCGTGAGGCCACATTATTAGTAAATAATTCTTCTTGTAATAAAATACATGAAACTTGCATTAATTTAAATTCCAAAAAAAAATATAATCAGAACTTTTCTTCTAAGAAAAGTGTTCCTACGGCTGCTGCCTTGAACACTTCTATAAAAATATTTTGTGTATTTTGTGACTCTCCAGATCATACAAGTTTGAGTTGCAAAAGGTATACAGACCAAGAGAAACGTTTTAAATTAAAAAAGGGAGGACGCTGTTATAAGTGTTTCTTAAAATCACACCTGTCTTCTAACTGTAAAAGTAAATTAACACCATGTTTGAAATGTGGTAATAAATTTCACAATGAGCTGTTCTGTAATAAATCAGAAAACCTGAAAATCTTGAGAATATTAACACAGATAAATCCACAACCTTGGTATCTTGCGTTTCTGAACAGAAAAATAAAACTATTTCTACATTACTCCAAACTTGTGTTGTATGTGTTTTTAGTGGGGAAAACAGAATTCATGCAAGAGTTTTGTGTGATAGTGGTTCAGAAAAATGTTTTATAAAAAGAAATTCAGTAAGAAAATTGAATTTGAAACCCATTAGAAAAGAGAACTTATTAGTATATTCGTTTGGTGGACGAAAACCAATCATCATTTGACGTAGTTTCTCTTGAATTACAAAATGTTTTGCAATCAAGCAATTCCATAAATATTGAAGCCTTGGTAGTTGAAAAAATAACTGGAGCTACAGTCAGAATTCCAGACAAAGGTTTGATTGAACGCTTGAAAATGAGAGGATTTGATCCTGCTGATACAGGGCACGAACGGGAAATAACTATTTTACTAGGATCAGACTTTTTATGGCAAATTCAACTAGGAATTGTGGGGAAAATTGGAAAACATTTATATATTGCAGAAACTATTTTCGGACATACTATTCAGGGGCAGGTAGAATCAAAAAACAGAAAAATAAATTGCTGTACTGTATCAGTTGAAGGTGAAAATAATGAATTGAAGAAATTTTGGGACTTGGAAGTCATGGGTATTGTTGAGAATAACGAAAAGAATTCTACTGATTTAGAAATTATAAATGACTTCCAAAATAATTTGAAATTTAAAAATGGCCGTTATGAGGCAAAATTACTATGGAACAAATCTCGCGATTTATTAAGAAACAATCTTGAAGTGGCAAAAAGAAGATTCGCTGGTCTAGAAAATAAATTTAAGTGTAATGAAATGTTATTTGAAGAATACAACAATATTCTCAGGGAACAAGAACATTTAGGGATTGTAGAGGTATGCCCTGAAAACAGCTCGACATGTAATTCTTATTACATGCCTCACCATCCTGTAATTAGAGACGACAAAACAACGACAAAGGTACGCATCGTTTACGATGCTTCTTCAAAATCAAATGATGCTCTTTCTCTTAATGACTGTCTTCACCCAGGGCCAAATCTAAATCCAAATATTTTGGATATTATTTTGAAATTCCGTGAAAATAGGATCGCCTTTTCGGCAGATATCGAAAAGGCATTCCTTCAAATATCAATCGCAGAAGAAGACAGAGACTATCTGAGATTCCTTTATTTTAAAAACCTCGATAGAAAAGAAAATATAATTTCATACAAAATGACAAGAGCAACCTTTGGTGTAACTTGCAGTCCTTTCATACTTGCCTGTACAATAAAACATCACATTGATAAGTACAAAAATTCTAACTTTAAGACTTTTGAAATGCTTAATTCAAATCTTTATGTGGACGACTTATTTTCTGGAGCAACAACTGTTGAAGAAGCTCTTAATTTATCAAATGAAGCTGTTAAAATTCTTGCTGAGGGAGGTTTTAATCTAAGAAAATTCGAAACCAATTCCCTAGAGCTTAAGCAGAAATGGCTTGAGGAAAAGTTGATCTCTCTCAATAATGACACTCCATGTACATCCTTAAAGGTACTAGGTTTAATATGGAACAATGATGAAGATGTCTTAGGACTAGAATTAAAACCCTTACTGTCTTCCATGAACACAGACTGTACCAAACGTAATGTATTAAAAATAGCAGCCAAAATTTTTGATCCATCTGGATTTATCGCACCCTTTGTAATTCGAATTAAATGTTTATTGCAACAGCTATGGCTTCAAGGGGTGACTTGGGATGATGTATTTTCTGGAGAACTCGAAAATGACTGGAAAAGATGGCTCTCCGAAATAAAAGAACTTAAAATGTTGAAAATTCCCAGATATTATTTTCATGTACCAAATTTGGACATGGACACTGTTCAGTTGCACATTTTTAGTGATGCTAATCCGAATGCATATGGCTCAGTCGCATACCTGAGATATAGAACTGATGAAAATAAATTTGAAACTACTTTTGTTTTGGCAAAATCACGTGTTGCACCATTAAAAAAGTTAACGCTTCCTCGCCTTGAATTGATGGGAGCATTGGTGGGTGCTAGGGTTGCCAACTACCTGAAAAATGTTCTACATGTTTCAAATGTCATTTTATGGTCAGATTCGGAAATAGTTCTGCATTGGATTAAAAGTAGAGCTAAAAAATGGAAACCTTTCATTGTTAATAGAATTTCAGAAATACATGAAATTTCAGATCCTTGTGCATGGAGACACTGCGAAGGAAAACTCAACCCCGCAGACATAATAACGAAGGGTTGTTCTGCAAAAGAACTGATAGATTTTCCGAAATGGTGGCATGGCCCTGCATTTCTTTCGTTACCTGAAAGTCAATGGCCAAAATCTAAACTATCAACACCAAAATTATGTGATGTATCAGAAGAATCTCGAAATTCAGAAGCTATCCTGGCTTGTGTGATCAAAACAGACAAAACTGATAAAGTTCCACTCATGAATTTGACAAAATTTAATTCCTTGAAAAAACTTTATCGTGTGACTGCCTGGATTTTTAGATTTCTATCAAATTTAAAAACAGAAAAGGAAAACAGAAAATTTGCGGAATTTTCAGCAGAAGAAATCAGTAAATCTGAAACCTTTTGGTTAAAACAAGCTCAATTCGCCAAAAATTTCTGGCATCATATTTCAACAAAAATATCCATTATGACCGCTATCGAATGCAATTTAACGATGTTTTTGCTTAACATCTGTACATAAAGACAGAATAAAGGACTCTTTTTTCCCCAAAAAAATTATAAAACTGATTTAAAATGAACTCTGAAGAGACTTTTTTTTGTGGCGTCTGTGCGTATGTACTTACGTATGTATGTATGTATCTCGGATAATAACTCAAAAACGAATAGCCTCAGAACGTTGAAATTTTGTATATAGGACTGCTATAGCATGCAGATGTCCCCTCCTATTTTGGTTGCAATCGGCCACACCAAAAGCAAATAAACATATGTATATATATATATACACTACTCGACATTGAAAATGCAACACCAAGAAGAAGTGGTCAGAAATGTATGCAAATTTTAGATTAGATGCACGTCACTGAGTTACGCGAATGATGTGAAATGCGCAGCTCTCCGACGCACGTGAAGTAAGATATAAGTGAAGGAACGTGCAGAATGGGTAATATTCGTGTCGTTATTTCTGCCAGACGAATTATCGAAGAAAGTTGGTTTTTGTCTCGGAGGATACGTGCAATAGGAGAGAATGCCAGGCCGCCGTCAACGAGCGAGCACGGTGCATCGGCTATGGCGAACATGGTTGGAACAAGGGAATGTGGGAAGAAGGAGG
>KK121732.1:124180-140218 GCA_000611955.2 Stegodyphus mimosarum | reverse complement strand
ATAAATCACTGCAATCATCACTATCTAATGTATATCGATAACTATTATCGTTTAACTTTTTTTTGCTTTAACTTTTTTTTGCATTGAAAATAATTGAATTTTGTGTTTTGTATTGAATTCAGTAATAAATTCTCTTTAAAATGATATATACAAGTTTGCATTTTGTGAAACGTAACTTTCTAGAAGCATACAAAGTTCAAAAACATAAAAATTTCCAAAAGTGTCCACAATTTTGGCCACCACTGTAGTACTATTATTTTAATGAAATTTACCAATGTTACAATGTTAAAAATATTGAAAAATTCCCAGATCTTGGAATTAAAAATTTTCTATAATAGAAACTGATCTTAAAATCGCCAACATGTTGATAATTCACCAAATTTAGAACCATTTAATAGAAGAATTCACATTCCCAAAAGCAAAAAAATCTTTAAGAGCTTTTCATTAGAAAAAATGAAATAATTTCAAAATGCTTATGTTTCACTTCTTGCTCAGAAACTCAAGTATCTCATAACTTATATTAGAAAAAGGGACAAATTATAACCTATGAACCTGTTCACCCATTCAAAAGATAACCATATTTGTCAGTTAATCACCAAAAATATTCCTCCAAAATGCTAATTCACACTCAAAATGGCAGTCATAAAAACAGACAAAAATTTCAGATGATTAAAATTAAGGATCTTCTGCCGATTTTGGCTAAAATTAAGGACTTTTAAGGGCCAAAAATCGATTCCAAAATACCTAAGCACCAGAGACAGTTGGGTTCGGCATGAATGGTAGAAGGATCAAGCTGCCGAACAAGAGATTACAGGTTCTGTCCTTACCAGGCAGCATTGACCAAATGAACACAAACTTCATAGGCACCCTCTATTGGCAAACAATACCATTAAAATATCGAATGAAAGAGACCAGGAGTAACTAGTTCACAATACCAATTCTAGATGATGCCACAAAAACAGAGATATCAAAATCAACTAGCAGTGGCAACAGACTCTAAACATTCGTTGTTCCAAGATTAAATACCACTAGTGCTTTAATTTTTTAAAAAAAAATTCTTGCATAAGGAACATTACTGAAAAAATCCCTAAAACCTTTTTTATTTAAAATTAGCGGATGAAAGATACAAAAGGGCAGGGGAACCAATAAATAATGCTTGGTTTACTCTCCATGAAAGAGCATTGAGTACATTAAAGTTTAAAATCTCCTAATTGCAAATAATATATTTTCCATATACAAAGCAACGTCAACAAGAATTATTTAAATCCTACTATAAGCAAATGAATGCCATTATTTAAAAAATAAAAGCACATTCTTAATTCATTTCTAATATTTCACTTCTATTCAACGAATTTACTGTTTTACATGCATTTAAACTTTCTCTACCTTGGTCCATACTGGCAATACTTGAAACTTCATGGCTATCCAATACAGACTCATCTTCATCAGTTACCCTTCGACGGTCATTTCGCCCTCTTTGTCGAGGTGGCAGATCATAATTTTTGTCTTCTCGATCAGTGATGTCACGACGATGACCTAAAAACAATAATAAGAATGTTGAGACAATAACTAAGTTACAATTCACAACATGACTGAAGAAGTGATTACAAGATAAATGTAATACTAAACACAGAATGTTACATTAAAAAAATACTCATACTGATACAACAGAAAAAAAATATTTTAAATTTTCCCACAACTAACTTAACATGTATTATGGTAAATTTACTGAAACAAAATATTTCCTTATAATAGAAGTATACTTAACACTTTAACTGAGCATGTCAAATATACATTACCCTGGCAAAGTTCTATAAAAAAAAAAAATTAAAAAAAAAAAAAAAAAAAAAAAAAGCATAGTTTAACAAAAATTATGTTTATTGGCTAACTGCTCTATAAAACTGAACTAAGTCAAATTTATTCAAATTAAAAAATGATGGGAAAATTCTCTCTCCAGTTTTGCAACACATCTTTCTTTAATATGTTGCAAAGTCACCTAAAATGCAAACTTCACACTTTGATTTCATAGAATTTACAAAATTGTTTTGGCCTTCAAAGGGTTAACACCTTAACTGCCGCGGGCATATACACGGTGCACATGAAAAATGTACACGCACTTTGGACTTTCATAGGAAATTTATTTTCCAACCTACAAGATTAAATTTTTGGAAAATGTAAGGCTATAGTCCAGTATGAAAAAAGTACACTTTCTCATAGACTCCAACCTTCAGCAAACCTTGTCAGTAGTCAACGCGCGAACGATATTTTTACAACTTTGAAAATGCGCGCGTAACGCATGTTGTAATTAACTATTCATTAATTTTTAATTAATTGTAATCAATTTTATTACATTTAAAATCCATATGTATGTAAAACTGCATAATTTAAAATATACCTTGTAAATTATATGCACATTTAATTAGAAATTTTCATTTAACTCCTCAAGCATGTATATTACTAAATCTACTAATACATGAAAAAAAGCAAGTATTTCAAATCACTACTAATCACAGAAAAAATCAGAATCTATAAATCATATATCTTTATTCTGAATATGATTTCCACAGGGAAATAAAATTTAAATAACGGTACAGTTATTTAAATTTTATTTCCCTGTGGTTCTAAATAACCAAGAATAATACATATAAGTATTAAAAAAATACTTATAATTTACAAATGCAAAGATTTATATGTAGCATGCTTAGCAAGCTTAAGTTCTGATTGTGAGAATGTTTTTTTATAACACAATTCTTCATTTGCTGCATATTTATTTTTTCAATCAAAACTGCTTTAAGAGTTTTAATTAAGACGTAAATTTGGTCAAAATTGCGTCTGATTTTTTTTTTTAACAATAGAAAAAATTCTTTTGCAAGTTGCTTTTGAATGACGTATTATTAAGACAGCAAGCATTACAGAAGGCAATACTTTGTATTTAATACACCCATTCATATTTCTGAATTTGGAAATTTCTCCCCATGCTATATCAATACACAAATCTACAATTTCTTTCAAATCATCTACTTGATACATGAAAAATTCAATTTCCACTTCATTAAGACATTTTTCATCAATAATTGATGGAAAAGTATTCATCAAGTAAAGAACAGATGAAAATGAAATTTCAGTTCTCAAGTTGAAGTCAGCAACTTCAGCATGTTTTAGAAATGGATCACTTAGTGGAAATTTATCAATTATATATGAATATATCAATTATATTTTTGCTACGGCAGAATCCGGAAACATTGCTTTGAAAAGCTCTTTGGAATGATCCGAAACAGAAAGCGGTAGATTATGTTCAATTAAAAATCGAACAAATAGCATTCGGCTTTTATAGGATCTGTTTCATCATCTTCTATTAAGAAATTCGTTACTTCTTTAGATTTTACAGTGCCAAGTTCTATATGCTTTTGAGAAAAAACATGCCGTTTACAGTCATCTTTACCGCCATGTGCAACTGAGAAATCTTTGTTGCATACACTGCAGTGTGCGTGATTCACGGAGATTTCGGATTCTTTAATGCGTGGAAATTCTGAAGAATATGAATTTTTAAATTTCTGCTTTGATAACTTTGGCTTCTTCGTTCGAGGTAGTATTATTAACAAAACACTTCCACCTGAATCACAGTTCACAAGATACACGCTAAGCTTTCGCCATAATCTAACCAGTGGAGGCGCATGCAGTCTAAATACGCAGCAGCGAGGAACCTGGGAGACAGACAAGACAAAGTAGACAGATGTTTGGGGAGGGGGGAACTATTGACAAGTCATTAACAGTTGGAGTTACTGATCTACGATTGGCTATTCTTCAAAACCAGAAACGCACTCAACACGTGATATATGATAACACGAGTATTCAGCCAATCATCGGATGAATTAGTTGGTTCTGTTTTGCGTACTGGTTCTCCTGCTCTTGTTTCTGTAAAATCCGTAGTTTTTTCCATACTTTTCGTAGCTCGTAGTTTTTGATGAATTTCCGTAGAAACTACGGAGAATCCGTAATAGTTGGAGTCTATGCTTTCTGATTAACACGTTCACGCCGGCGTGGGCCACCGGTGGCCCGCGCTAGATTGTCTCATCGGACGGTGCGTACCACCGGTGCGGGTTTGCAGGTTTGAACAGGCAAAAATCGCATGCTGCCAGATGAAGCACATCATTAATTTGACAGCCGCCTCACAGCAAAACTAATGAAAATTGGCCCCGGCGTGAACGTATTAAACTGAACGTTCCAAAATCGTGGCCTTAAGCAGTAACATTCCCGTGTACGAGTCACAACTGATTCCGTACTTCGCACCAAAGTGCCCAATGGGATTTTTGAGTACATCTCTTGAATCCTATCCCAAAGTGTGTCAATATTGCGTGGTTTATAGCAGTACACCTCATCTTTTACTGTGCCCCCCCCAAAAAAAATTGAGCAGTGTAAGGTCTCAAAAGTGTGCAGAAAACTCGATTGGTTCCCTGCATCCTATCCAATAGCTGGTACATTTTGTTCCAAGTATGCTCACACATCCCTATGATAGCGCGGAGGATTGCCATCTTGTTGATAATAAAAGTTGGCACTACTGTACATTGCAGAATGGCAGGGAAAATGGAATGAACAAGCACTATTAGGTACTTTTCTCCAATTACAGTACCTTCAAAACAGAAAAGTCCAATGAGTACCCTAGGAGACAAAGCACAACACACATTCACACCATGCAAATTCACAGCCTTTTCCAACAGTAACGTGGAAATCATTTTCAACCCAGTACACACAATTATCCCTGTTGATGGCTCCATTAAGTTTAAATTGTGCTGCATCCAACCAAATAATGCTACCCATAAATCTCACAGTTCATGTGTAAACATCTTCAGAATCCATTCAACAAAATTGTACCAACACCGTTAAAGACCTCACGCTGCTTGATTTTTTTTTATGGGGCACAGTAAAAGATGAGGTGTACTTTAGTCAACCACGTAACCTTGACATGCTTTGGGACAAGATTCAAGCAGCGTGCATAGAAATCCCACTAGACACTTGGCTGCAGGGTATGGAATCGGTCATGACTCGTACTCAGAAACGTAGAAGGCCACAATTTTGAACATTTACTTTAATTTAAACACCATATGTAACATTCACTTTGACCATAAAGAACATTTATTTTTCAAACTGGACTATAAGTGTAACTTTTCCTAGAAACTTAACCTTGTAGAGTGGAAAATCAATTTTCTATGACAGTTCAAAGTGTGTATACATTTTTCTAACACACCCTATATATACGCCTTGTTCAGCCGATGCATGACTACTTGGGCGTATATATACGCAGTTCCAAAATACCATCACTTGCTTTGCGCTGCTACCAGTAAAATTATTTGCAAAGCTTTACAATACAACACCACAATGACCTTCACAGAGTATACGACAAAGGATAGTATTTCAGAAAAGAGGAGGATGTTAATGAAACGGAGAAAGTAATGACTACATGGTTACTACTCATGCTTCTGTTTCAGTAAAAAGTATTTTTTTTTTAATTCTATGTCTTCCATTTTCGTTTACTGTTTGTACTGGGTACTTTTTTTACAAATATATCTCACAGTGATGACTAATGACTGCGTGGTTATTACTCGTGTTTCTGTTTGTATAAAACTTTTTTTTTTTTTTTTAAATTTTGTGTTTAAGCCGCCTCCACGCTTTCCACTTCTGGGACAGGCAGGAATAAAGAAAGATATAACGCTTGTTTCAAACCCACTATCTTTTTTGAATTATTTTTTGATGAACTGCTTGTGTTTCATATTGTTACTGAAACTAACCATTTTGAAGACCAGTCTATGAACCAACATCCTACAAAAGAAAAATCAAGAACAAAATTGTGGCATCCAACCAATTCAGAAGAAATATATGTTTTTTTTTCGGTACACTGATTTTAAAACGTATAACACTGAAACCTGATATTGGACTTAAATGGTCTAAAAATAAATTAATTGAAACTCCATTTTTGGGGATCTTTTTTATTACACACTTTTTTTTATTATACAAAGATCATTTTTATTATACTTTTATTCTAAACATTAAATTTTGTATTTTCATTTTTTCTTTTATTCTTCATTTTGTAAACAGTTTTTAGACAGTAAAACTTGCACTTATTTCCCCCAATATATCACATAACTATGCGAGCCTGTGTAAAAAATGGTGGTACTGAGGAGTGAATCTTGTACATTTTTTGTGGCAGTTAAGGGGTTAATAATGTTGCTTATTTTGTACTTAGAAATTTTAGTACAATGCAAATTCACAATGTTTTTGAACCAGGGAATATGAATATTTCTCTTCAGAAAGTGCAAAAACCTATCCTTCAATCTACAGTTTGTTTACAAGCAATATTTTTAAAAAAGAACAAATTTAAAAGCAGCAAATGATATTTCTTATTTTAAATAATAAGCTGCTACCGAAATTGCTATTCCAAATATTTTTTTTTAAATTATTCTAATCTTTCTATAAATGTACAAACATGTTCTGCACAATCCATTCTATTTGGTATTGTTCACTGGCAAAATATTTAGGGGAATTCGTGCCTGACCAGTGAACACAGTTCATGTTTAGCCTTCCAATTAAGGTACAATGTGCCTAGTCAATCTGAAGAATCCACAAAGAAAACTGCTCATCCTCCAATGTCTGGTTCAAAAATTCCTTAAGAAAGGTCAGCAAAGTTGTGGTAAAGCCTGTAATATTTTTAGCCAATGAAGGTGCTATGAGAAAATGCCCACTGCAGAATACAGAACTTCAGGACATTTGTCATAAATAGATAAAAAACATTTGCAGCTATTTGGGCACCTGTTCTGCATGCTGTGTGATGCCTTCACTCTTGGAAACATGGATTTGAATTGCACAGTTCTACTTGCATATGGATTTGTTTTTCACTGCTCCATGCAATTGAATTCATTCACGAAGGAACAAGAGAAAACAGGAATTTCCTATTTGGGCATAGCCAAAGCCTTTGATAGGATCTGGTATCACAGGCTTATTTACAAGTTCATGCGGCTTGGTCTTTTTGGCTCAACTCAATAAAAACTCTTACTTGCCCAAAAGGCCTTTCAGTGTTAAAGTTAACCATGAATTATCTTCTCTCCACCCAATCTATGCGTGCATGTCCCAAGGCAGTTTACTTGGGTCTGTAATGCTCCAACTTTTAAATAAATGATATTCCTAGATCACCACGTGTCAATTACAAGTGGACAACACAGCCACTTATCACAACATTCGAAGACCACCAAGGAACCTCTCTTGTGGTTTCATGGTTGTGTGGGAACTACACTTCAGTGGTTTTCACTACTGAGTTACCTTTCTATTCTTGAACTCTTACTCAGAACTGTGTGTCCACGCCTGCAAGCGCAGCGCCCCCCGGTTAGAAAAATTTTACTAGTGATGCTGTCGATGAGAGTAATGATTCAATAAGGCGAGAGATCTTAATAAATGAGTGTATGTTTACCTTACTACTGAGTCAATGTTTTATTATACAGTTCACTGTGTGATTCGTAACTATATTATTTATGAGCATGAGAACCAGCGAACATGTCGGTCCGTCGAGCCGGAGATTATTATAAATGAGAAACTTCTTCAGAATTCATGTGGACTACAAGGGTGTGGCTACTAGTTTCGAAAGAGGAATATTCAACGGGTCAAGAAGGTGGTAATTTACTATTTGAATTATTTGAGATTTAATTTGAGCTTAAACATAATAGCACTATTATTGCGAACTTTGCTGTATTTCTTTGAAATCTGAGTTGTGTCAGAATGAAAAATGTTTAAAGATGCAATTAAAGAGGATTTAAGGTTAATGAATAGGAATAGGAGAATTTTGAAATAGGAGTTGAGCTAACAGATAAAATGACAGTCTTAGAATTAAACACAGCCATCAAGAACAGTGATCCGTATAAATCTGATCCAGATTCTGTAAATGAAATTGCAAACATGATCATTGAGAGGAAAAAATCTGAGGAATCCGAACAGTTAGAGCTTGAGAAAATTAAGTTGGAACGTTCTAAAGCAGAGCTAGAGTTGGTTAAAATACGCGCAGAAATACAATCAGATATTCCTAAAATCGAAAATAATAACGAATCGTTAGACATTTATAAAAAGCGTTCTTACTTTAACTATTAAAATACCTACAATACCAGAAAATAGGGGTTTTTCTTTTCCTCTTTAGAGAGAGCATTTGTTTCTAAGGGAATACCGGAAAAAATACAAAACGGAAGTTTTGTTGAATTTGTTAGGTGATAAGGCATTTAATATTATCACTTATATAGAGGAGAAAGATTTAATTAATTACACAAAAGTAAAAGAAATAGTATTATGAGAATTTCAACCAACACAGTGTTCACGTTTAGAGCAATTTAGGAAAGCATCCAGACTACAAAATGAAATTCATGTTCAGTCTGCTTCTTGTTCAACTACTAATTGGAACTATTATTTAAAATTAAGAGATGTAAAGGATTTTGAATCATTAAATCAACTTATAATATCTGACAAAATTTATCAAACTCTTGATAAAACAAGAAACAGCAACTGATATTAGTGTGAGACAAGGAGAAAGTAGTTTAAACCCAGTGAGTTCTGAAAAGAGGTAGATTTATTTTTCACAGCTAAAGGAAAATCATTTGCTGTAAGCTCTAATATTTATAAGAGTTCTTCGAAAAATGTTTCGAAAGTATTTCTTTCAGATATTTCTTCTAATCGTGTGTTAAGTAAAACTGAATATCACCATCTATCTAAATGTCTAATTTATCTCAAATTATCAGTGAATGATAAAGTAGTTAAAAATAATCATCTTTGCTTTAAGTGCATGTCTAACAAACACTCTGTATTAAATTGCTCTTCAAAAATATCTTGCTTTTGCAAAAAGAGACATCATAACACATTGCATTTTCAAAACCAAAACTCCAATGAAAATCGTAACGTGAGTCAGCAAATATTCTTCAGGCCATCAACAACCCTGATGTGTAAAGATCCTAAATTTCCTAATGTACAAACGCCGGAGTTTGTACAAAGCTTAATATTCATTCGCATAAAAAGAAAAATAAAGTGTTACTAAGTACGACGATATGTATTTTAACAGATGAAAACGGAAATGAATACAAATTACGATGCCTTTTGGATGGGGGAAGTGAATCTTGCCTGTTAAGTAAACATATCGTAGATATCATGCAATTAAAAACAGAAATGGTAGATATAGTAGTTAGCAGTTTAAATGATTCATATCTAAGAATAAAAACAAGAGTTAATGCAAATATTCATAACGAAAATAAAAGTTACGGTAAAAATGTAAATTTCTTCTTAGTTCCAAAAATAATGACAGACTTTATACCCTCACAAAGAGTAAACATTTCTCTTGAGAACTTTTAGACATATAAAGTTAGCTGGTGACAAGTTTAGCATTCCCGAACGTATTCACTGTTTGCTTGGTGCAGAGGTATATTTAGAGTTGTTACAACCTGGTCAAATTCAATTTGACAATTCTAATATCATTCTACAAAACAGTGTGTTTGAATTTTTTGCATCTGGGAGTTACATAACAGAAAAAGAGAGTGGGGTTAATTGTGGTGTGATAACAGAAAAAACAAATTTAGATAATACGCTCAAACAATTTTGGGAACTCGAAAATGTTCAGGTTGCAAAGAAGGGAAGTAAAGAATCGGAATTCTGTGAAGAGCATTTTAAAAACAACTATACCCATGAAGATAATGGAAAATACGTAGTGAAGATGCAGTTTAAGGAAGATCCAATGTGTTTAGGGAATTCGAAACAAATCCCGCTTAAGAGGTTGAATTCGTTGTGTATTCGTTTGAATAAAGATGAAAATTACTTGTTACAGATTTTCTACCTGAATATGTAGAAGTAGGTCACATGACTGAAGTCAAGAATGAAGATGACGAGCAGAAGGGAACATACGATACTCCACACCTTGGGATTTATCGCCCTGAGAAAAGTTCGATACCTTTCAGAGTAGTGTTCAATGCTTCAACTACAACGTCAAAAGGCAATTCCCTGATTTCAATTCAATGTAATGGTGGTGTAATTCAATAGGACGTTTTCGATTATGGTATGTTTCCGAAAATATACTTATGTCTTTACAGCGTATATCAAAATGATGTATCGAATGATATAGATTCATCCTACTCAACGGCAGCTACAGAGAATTTTGTGGAAAGAGTAAATTAATGGTCCAGTAAAAACTTTTGAGTTGAACACGGTCACCTATGGAAGGTGTTAACAGGGTCCAGTTCATTGAGTTCGGCAAAGGAGTTATAGCAATAATTGATTGAGATTTTAAGAAGTGCAACTATTTTTCTGCACAAATGGTATAGCAACAATCTGGAGTTTGCAGTTAACATTGATGATGAATACACATTCCAGTGAGAGAATGAAGTTTCAGCTCTTGGTGTTACCTGGAAAGAAGATAAAGATTGTTTTAATTTTAAAGTCAAACTAGAAGGCGAGCGTAAAATTACTAAAAGCAAGTTTTGTCAACAATAGCAAGAATCTCTGACCCACTTGGTTTATTGGTTAAAATACTTCTTCAGAGACTAAAATATTTCAGAGACTAAATTTAAAAAGCTAAAATATTTCTTCAGAAGTTTTTGAAGCTTAAATGGGACGATCTTCTACCCGAAAAAGAAGCCAAGGAATGACAACGATTTTTCTCTGAACTATCTCATATATGTAATTCAGAAATTAAGAGATGCATTCTTGTCGCAGAAGCAATTGTTATTGAGTTATACGGATTTTGTGACGCCTTTGATTTAGCGTACGGAGATGTAGTTTATTGTAAATCTATCTCCTAATGTGGTGAAGTAATAATAAGGCTTGTAACAAGTAAATCAAGAGTTTCTCCTATAAAGCGAGTTAGCATACCAAGATTAGAGTTATGCACAGCTGTATTGCTTGCGAAATTAATGACTCAAGTAATATCTGCTCTGAAACTTAATAATATATTTTTGTGGAGTGACTGTATGATAGTCTTGTCTTGGCTGCAAAAGGAGCCCTGCTGTATGAAAATATTCGTTGCTAAGCGAGTAGCGGTGGTTCAGGAAATGGCAGATTTGCGACAGTGGCAGCACATTCAATCAGGTGAAAATCCAGCTGATATTATCTCCAGGGGACCTGACTCTTAATAAGCTTGTCCAAAACGAACTGTGGTGGAAGGGTCCAGGTTTCCTGATGAAGGATGAGTATCCATGTAAAGTGATTCCTACTGAAATTATTGTGAAAGACTTTCCTGATACACTCAAAAAACTTAATGACTCTAGAATTTCACTCAATATAAAAGTCAATTATTTCCTAAATGAATTTCTTAAATTTGAGTAATAACTATGTTAAAATTTTGCTTATTTTAAGTTTTATTTACAGGTTCTACAATAATTGCAAGGCTAAGAACAAGATTAGCGGTCCTCTTTGCAGTGAGGAAATTAAACATGTGGAATTAAAGCTAATCAAAATTGTTCAAGAAGAAGAGTTTAAAAAAGAATTAACTAGTCTTCAGAAAGACGGTAAGGTGGTTCCAAATAGTAAGTTAAAATGTCTGTACCCCTTTATAGATAAGGACAATATTTTGCTATTAGGCGGAAGACTAACCAATAGTAAGTATAACTTTGAAAGAAAATTTCCTATAATATTGCCAAAAAATCATAGATTAACGATCTTAATAGCAGAGATGGTCCATAAAAAATACATGCACATTGGGCCTCAAGGATTAATGTGTAATATTAGGCAAAAGTTTTGGCCTTTAGGTGCTCATAATCTTTGTAGGAAATTAGTCTATAAATGCGTGATTTGCTTTAAAGCAAAACCAGTCCTTGTGAGCAACTCATGGCCCACTTACCACAGGAAAGAGTTATAACAAACTTCCCATTCAATTGTGTAGGAGTTGATTTTTGCGGGCCATTTATGATAAAATACAAAAACCAGCGGAAAGGAATTCTTAATAAAATATATTTACGCATTTTTGCTTGTTTTGTAACAAAGGCTTGTCATTTGGAGTTTGTTACAAACCTTTATTGCAGCATTAAAAAGATTTGTTAGCAGAAGAGGTAAGTGTGCACGAATCTTTTCCGACAGCACGAGAAATTTTGTTGGAAGTAATTTTGAATCGAAAAAATTGAACAAATTGATTAACAAACCAGATGAAAATTTAGGTAATTATTTATCCAATGAGGGCATTGATTGGACTTTCATTCCTCTGCGTGCTTCTAATCATGGAGGACTTTGGGAGGCAGCCGTCAAGACTGTCAAACATCATCTCAGACGTGTGGTGGCAAATTTGAAATTAACATTTGAGGCATTTTAACTATAATTACCCAAATTGAGGGGATACTTAATTCATGCACACTATATCCTATGTCAGCTGAGTTGGATGATTTTGATGTCTTGACGCCTAGTCATTTTTTGATGGCAAGACCAATAACTGCATTAGTCGAACACAGTGATTTAAATGCAAGTGATATGTTATACAACTGGAAAAAGTTAACAAAAGTAATTTAGTCCATCTGGAAATGTTGGTCAAACAATTATTTACGTATACTTTAACAAAGAAATAAATGGTATTACGAAAAAAATAATGTGGAAGTTGGTACTATGGTCATTCTACGAGAAGATAATACACTTGTTTGTAATTAGCCATTAGGCAGAATTACAGAAACACTGGTGGGTAAAGATAATAAAGTAAGAGTCGTAAAAGTAAAAACAAAAAATGGAACTTTTACAAGGCCAATTTCTAAAATTTGCATTTTACCTTTACCTAAATGAGCAAAATTAATGTAATTATAAGATGTATATCTATAGGGTTTGTAGTATTATATTTTAATTAGATCCATGTTGTAGATCTGTATTTGTGAAAATTTTAAATTGTTGAATGTAACTCTGTCAACGCCGGGCAGGATGTCCACGCCTGCGAGCGCAGCGCTCCCCCCCCGGTTAGAAAACTTTTACTAGTGATGCTGTCGACGAGAGTAATGATTCAGTAAGGCGAGAGACCTTAATAAATGAGACTGTGTTGACCTTACTACTGAGTCAATGTTTTATCATAGAGTCTACTGTGTGATTCGTAACTATATTATTTATGAGAACGAGAACCAGCCTATACTGTGCAAAATCAAAACTGATAACAAGATCTTGCTCTACAACTCTATCAGGCCTGAACAAAAAAATTACTTTAAATGTGATCGCTGTGAAAGCCACTCTGCATCCCTTCTTTGCTAGAAACACTAACCTGTTCATTGATAACAAGATCTTGCTCTACAACTCTATAATAAGGCCTGCACTTATTATGCAAATCCCAAGAAACATATACAAATTTTCCAAACTAAATTCCTACAGATAAGAAGATATTCATATTCGAATTCTCCCATTTTCTCACTTAATACAGCAACTTTCGAACAATCTATTAAAAAAGATTCACAATGTCGGGAATCCTGTGCTACATGCCTTGTTACTTATGATCTAGGAATGGCATCTTCCAGAAAGAGACCATGTGTGGTTGGTTCTCAAGCCAGATTATTTAAATAATCCATTTCTTAATAGGTGCAGACATCAAGCCCCTAGTGAATCACTTTACTTCATTATGTTCCTCAACTAAAGACTTGCTTTAGAATAGGCACTTCAAAGTACTGATCCCCTTCCGGCTTGTGTTGTACCCACCACTACAGATAATGGTCAAGTCCTCTAATTTGCTAAAAACCCCTAATCTTCTTGAGGTAGTAATGACACAAGTGATGATTGTAAATTTAGGGAGGGTCATTATTACCATCAAGTACTTGTTTTAAAGTAACAGACTAAAATATGTACCAATGTAATATGGTTAAAATCTCGTAGAAGATTCATTTGTGTTAATATTAGTTCTACACTTACATTTGCTGATATAAAGGCTCAATATGTATTCTCTAAAAGAAAGTTTATCACCATAAACGAAAAAAACAAAAACAAATTTCTACAAATACACCAGAAATAGTTTCAATACATTTTTATGAATATTTAACTATTATAATTTGCACATACATGGGCCAATTTAAGATGGATGCTACAGTTATATCTTAATCACAGAATTCATAACGTGTTGTTTTTCCAATACTTAGAAAATTCTTGAATAATAACAACAGCTTGTTTCAAGATAGTAATAATGTACATCTTATCAGTATGAAGTCCAAGATCTGGGATCATCAAGAATTTGGTAATACCGGATTTTGGATCATGAGTGATAGATCTAGAGAGATGATACGTAGAGTAGCATTTCACTTACTATTCAGGTCAAATAGAAAAATGCTGATCTCTCATAGCGCCAACACCAAATCTGATGTGGCTGTACCAAGTGCCAGAATTCAGAAGCAACAAAAATTTAAGATGGCCTTAGGCTTTAGAAGGGGCACTGTGCAGTACAATTTAGGACCTGCAGAGACTACACCAGGTGGCAAAATGAGTAGCATTAGCCCTGGCCCCCAACCACACAATGATTGAAAGTGTGATCTTGGCCAACATTAATAATTATCGATGCAATGTCATTAGCCATGATACAACTCTCCGGTCAGCAGGTGTTTGAAAGGACATGCAGGAATCTCGGTTAGTAAGTCATGTCCTGCACATCTGCTTCCTTTGGTTATTATATTCTCCATTTCCAAACTTTGTTAAGTAGGTAACTTTTCATTTTTTTTCATTTTCTATTTTGGTTGATGGTCCCAAGGTCCGGGAATTGGATTTTGTCTGTATTCTCTTTTTAAATCATGTTACGAGAAAGACACAAAATCTATATACAGTTATACAAGTAAAAACTTTAAAATGTGATTTGAATATACACTTTTAACAAAATATTTCTGTCCTTAAATTTTAAGATTTGATAAGAATTCTGCAAGTCCACATACTAAGTATCAAGTTCAGGAATTTTTGCTGATATTTTAATACAGTCACTGAGGGCTGAAGACCATCAAAAATATGAAAATATATACACATCTAGACATACATAATTGTTTAGTTAACATTGCTGCAGACTTCTGGGCACTAGTTGGTAAATAAATTTGAGAATAAGTGAAAAAAATCACAACATAACTGATTAAGTTCTACACTACAATAGAACTTCATTGGAATCATCCTCTATTTTGTTACTATAGTTGTGACTGATATCTCACTAATTTTTTAAAAATAACTTTAAATTTGTCATCAGTTAGAGAATTAAATTCAACAGGTCAACAAAGCATAAACACTATAAACGTTTAAGAATAATGAAACACAAGCTAGCATGCAAGAAATTCAGAGCTGTGAGTTCATTTTATATTCACTGAAAATAACTATTTTCTAGAACAATGTACACTTACAAATTTTAATATATATATATCAGTGCTAAATCAAAGCACTCCGAATTTGTTCATAAACGATTTTTTGGAATTTCAGTTGACTAGTAAAAATATGTCAGAATATGAAAAACTGTAAACATGAACACCAGGCTTGGGACACTGTACTTGTAACTGCATAACAGTCCATGTTTAAAGTTTATAATTTTCACATTTATACAGAAATTTTTCTAATACACATTAAAATTACTACAGAGATCGCATAACATTGTGACATTTATCGCCAATGCGATTTATCAATAAAAGTTCTATTAGAATTTCAATAAATCTTACAATATCTTAAAACAATGTATTATACTATTCTTACTTAAAATTACACACACAAAGAAAAAACTAACTAATGCTACTGTGAGAGAAAGAATAACAAAAGATACCATTTAAGACCTGAGATCACAAATAAAAACTGAGTGAACACTTTTCTTTTAATCTTTAATTATTTGGAATAAATTTTTTTTTTCATCTACTATTTGGAAATTCATAAAATACGAATAATTAAATCGCCTTCAGCCTACATATATGTATTTACTATGCTAAAACTGAAGGAATTCTTTTCACTTATAACATTTAATTCAACAAATATTATACAGTTATAAAATATTTGAAAATTAAATAAATAAAAACCTCCAGTATTTTGTTAGACAACATAATGGCATACCTGCCAACCTCTAAAGATAAA
>KK121732.1:113376-123492 GCA_000611955.2 Stegodyphus mimosarum | reverse complement strand
AAAGAGTGGGAGAAACAAGTTCAGTGCATTGGATTGGCTGGTTAAGCTGCGAGCTGGGAGAAATCGCAGGTTACTGGATTCGAAGTAGTCGGTAGTTGGCGGTAAAACACGATGCAACTGGCAAAAATCGCTGAATTAGCGAAAATTTCTAAAATTTCGACAAAAATCACTAAAAGACTTGAAAAAGGAAAAAAATCGTAAAAAATGGATTACGATCGTAAAATCGTAAAGACGAACGCATTTTCGTAAAAATTACGAAAAATTCGTAAAAGTTGGCAGGTATGTAATGGTATTTTTTTTTAAAGAACTACTCTTCTTAGATCAGTTATTTTTATGTATAAATTAAGTGAAATGACGTACTTGAAAAACTTTTTATTTTCAGAACATTAGAAACAAGAGAAATGCTCTCAGAAATAAGAACAGTACGCTTAAAATAGCAAACAGGCAACATGCTGGCTAAGATCTATTCAAATTAGTTTAAATTAGTTAGTGTTTTCATATGAGAATCACTACAAAAAGTAAAATTCAAAGTATTGTTTTCATATGAGAATCTCCACAAAAAGTAAAATTCAAAGTATGATTGGTATCACAAAGCACTTTCTTTGCTTGGCCAAATGCTACACAGACTGCCCAACAGAAAATTAGGTGATGCACGAGTTCCATACTATAAAAAATCAAGAACATTTTTGGACAAAATACTGCAATGAATTAATGCTCATTTGCTTTACTATACAGGCTTAATTTTTGTCACAAATACTTCAAATAAAACACACACTTTCTTTCTTGAGCATTATTATTCCACTAAAATAAAACTTTTTATCTGCATGTAAAAAAACATACAATTTTCTCTCTAATTAAAATTAAGCTGAAACCTTACACTTAGTGACACAAAATAATAAATTAATACCGTAAAAGTTAACAAGTAGTAATAATAAATTAATATTACTTCTTAACTTTTGCACCTGAAGTTAGTAATAAGTTTAAAGCACATAAAATCATTTAAATAAATGAGATATAATAATGATAATTAACAGAAGCTCACTTTTACTTGGTTTTGAAAAGAGGAAAGTTCGCAAATAATCAGTTCTGATACCTGATATGTACTGGCAAGTGTTTTTAATTTTGTGCAAAAATCAGATAATTTCTATAAAAGTAATAAAATTTCATGCATGAAAATTTAAAAATCTGAAAGTGCATGAAATGCAACTGATTAATACATATCTGAATAAAATACAACCTGTGTTATTTGAATATCTTGAAGAGATTCCACTCCAGCGACGATTAGAATTAATTCCAGGTCCTCCACGACCTCTACCATGTGGCAAATTATTTCTGCCTCGCCCACCTTCAATGTCAGAGTAAGATCTATCAAATCCACCACGTCTCAGAATAGGATAGTTGGGAATCGATCCTACTTGATTTCGAAGTTGTTGGTCAATTTCCATTTTATCTTGTCTTAATTTTTCAACTTCCTAAAAATTAAACTAGTCACTACAAAAAATACAGTCAACTACTTGCAAATTAATCTTATTTTAAAAAATTCATACTACAGTGTTTACAGAAGCAAGTTTCAGTAATTTTAGTATTTAAATTATGTTCAGAATTTTACATGCTTTAACATACTTGCTTTTACTCAGGAGGTAAAGTAACTACCACAGAAAGAACTCTCTCCCTACATGTACACTGTGGGTATGAAAGTCATTACTTTATTTTTCACAATCATTGGTTGTGAACATATGTTAATTACAGAAACGTTTTAAATTCTGCAATTATTTATGTTTTGCATTTTTAAAGCCATCAAATTTATCAAAATTCAAAAATCTTTTTATATACTCATATTTAGGAAATTTTCATATTCATTATAAAAATAAACAAATGAATGGGTTGCCTCCCATACGAAAAATCTAACCAAGATAATTTCAAAATTTGGAATATTTGATGTCACTTTCAATCTTGAAGAGTTTGCTAATAGATTAGCTGAAATAATCTGAGGTTATTTTTCTCTCTTAGATGCCATTAGTGATAGCCTTTTGTGATTTAGCGCGTAACATTCTGTTTCAAACAGTTTATGATTTGTTACAAACAGTGCGCCAAAAGAATTTTCTCAGAAGTAAATTTTGTCTTAGAATCAGTTAACATCAAGAACTTTTGTCTAAGCTAATATCATATTTTTAATTACATGCAAATGGAAAGTTTTCCCTCTACAATTTGTGTATGGCCTATATGATATCCAACTTCGAATAGAAATATTTGGCAGTTTTTGTCATATGAGAGTCACACCCGTCATATATTATTTATTATGAGTATAAAATTTTCCTAAATATAAATATAGGGCTGAGGGACTAGATTAAAAGTAATAATTTTCATAATTGCCATGAAATTGATTTTTTCAAATTTAAGAATGCAAAAAACATGACTATGTGTATAATAAATATACTGCATTTCTGCAGTTGAATATATATGTCTATGAAAAATGACTGCAAAACGTAAGGTCGACTCATTACTTTTGTGGACACTGTGTATATACAGATACTATAACAGCTATACCAGAACTACCCTTAACATAAAAAGCAACCCAATATTTGCATTCACATCTTTTAAAGTGCAAATTTCAATCAAAATTTTGATTTTGCATTTTTGATAGTGTTAAAGTTATATCCTCTTTTTTTTTCTTCAAATTCTGGTGAAAATTTACTCTCATTTGACCCCAAAACAAAGGCTAAACGAGATATTTGTTCACAAGTTTACTTCTTTAACCTTTGTTCTTATTTTCGATTATGTAACTAAACACACACAGTCTTCTAACACTTATGCAACTGTCAATGGATCAAGGAAAAGGATATACAATTGAAGCTGGTGTATAAGCGAGAGATCCTTATAAATCTGAAATTATTATATTCACATTCATACTTAATCAAAATTTAAACTTTTATTCATTTGATTATTGTATTGGTTTTTAAGCTGAAAAATAATGTATAGGATATTTAAATTAAATAATGCATACTATACTACAAATTTTTTTTTTTAAGTGCTCAACAACATTTTGTCTTTAAGGTGTGTATAAAAAGCTGCTTTTTCTAGTTGTCAAACTATGTCTCGGCATTTCGTGTTACATTTGCATTTTGAAAATGGTACATCACCAGTTTTAAAGCTTCCGACACATTTGTAAAACATGAAACACATTGAATAGCAATTTCATCTTCATCATCACCATATCTTTCCTCAAATCAGCAGTTGACAGATTTTCATGAACATCAATAAAAATCTTGAAAAATAATACAGCACAATATCACATATTTTATTGTTTTTCATTAATGTTAAGATCTGTATCGACTTCACTATCCTCTGATAAGTATTTCTCCCAACTTCTTAGCATGCCTTTGTGGTGTAGCGGTCAGCACACTCGGCGCATATTCGAGAGGTCTGTGGTTCGAGTCCCGGCAAGGGCATTGCTCATTTTTCATGTCTCTCAGCATCAAAAATCCTAATGTCTCTACAAAATGACCTATCTCTTATTTAACCTAAAAAAAATGTTTTCTTCGTATATTCAAGCTCAGATTTAACGTCATCTCAAGATGAAATCAGCATGTACATAACATTCAAGATAAAAACTTGACACTTTTTCTTTCTTTTCAAAAGCAGAAAAACCTTTAAGAACTAAATCTTTTAAAGATTCACCTTTACTGACCATAGAATCCTAAAATGTAATTAATGACTAAAGCTGACTAGTATGGTTTGCCAGCAAGAAAATGTATAGACTCCGTCTAGCAAAACTTCTCAGTGGCAACAAGTGAAAATTTTTAGAACTTTCAAAATATGCATTTACAATTAACCAGTATATACTTCACTTAAAACCCATAAAGGCAAAATGAAGAAAAATTAAAAATACTTATTGTACATTATATGCATATTAAATCAAATTTTAATTTTATTACTCAAGCAGAAATATCAGTCTACTGACAGAATCAATAACTGATGAAAAAATATCGATTTCACTATGGAATAAATGGACAAAAATTAAACTTTAGTTCTCAACTTACTGCTAGCGACTTCAGCAGATTTATAAATTGGATCATTAAGGAAATTTATCCATTGTCAAAAAGAAAGAATGTACATGGCGCTGCCTGGCAGCAGAATGCATGTAATTTCGAAATGAAAAGGGAAAATTCGGTTCAGTTCATTAAGCAGTACGAGTCCCAAAAGGTTAGTCAACCTTATAATAGACATCTGTATATATGTATATATAAAGATATAATAAATGATAAAGAATCACCTGATGCTATGTGTTCCTTTATGCGCTGCCATTGTTTTAATGCTGATTTAATATGCTGCATCAGAACCAGAAAGTTTCGATATGTAAAAATAAAGAAGTAAACTTCATACGGATGGCCAGACCTGGCTCTAAGAATTAGGTAACAGCATGATTAATATTAAATTTTGAAAATATTTGATTTGAATTTTGCAAATTTGCAGTCCTGAGTACATTTATGTATTAACACGAAATAATGGCAAAACCAGATTAGATTAAAATGGAAGAGAACTGCATTAAGAACAATAGTTTCTAAACTATTAAAGGAAGTTGAGGGTATTTTAGCAAAGAAAGATACAGATGAACTATGCATTGTTAACAGAAAGGAAAAGAAATTTGAAAGAATTGGAGAAGGAAATTCATTTCATAATTGACGTAGATTGTCTAGTAGCGGATGTAGTTAGTTCTGAAGAATGTCAGGAAAAATGTTCTCGAGCTATTAAATGAATTAATCTAGTGTTAGAAGACAATAAAATAAATATTAAAGAACCTAAACAAAACTGGGTTAGACTGCAAAATGTACAAAGTACTGCAAAACTTCCAAAACTAGTGTTAGAAAATTATTCAGGTGATCCTCATTTTTTTTTAACAGAAAGCAGTGAAAAAACAGGTGCACTGTCTTGAAAAAAATTGAATATTTATAACTAAGAAACATATACTCAGCAGTCATCACTATATAAGACTGCCAACAGCCTAAGGGAATATAACCATTTTACCACTTTGAAAATAGCCCACACAACTACTTATCGCTGAGCTACCTGCAGTGCAAGACGTATTTTTCATCTGTTTAATCTTGCCACTAACAGCTAATGCTGTCAAGCCCAAATGGCCTTACAGCTACATAAAATTTTTCTTTAGGGTACAACATTTCACTCATGTTCAGAAAATACGCTTTCATCCAAATACAAAAACTGTTCATTTATTTATTTATTTAAATTTCTTGCAATAGTTTTTCTGGAATCCACACTGAATAGTTTAAACTTAAACAACAAAGTGAATTTTTAACAGAATATTTCTTGGATAGACCTGCCCTCCCAAATTTTACAAAGACTCAGTCCTCTTCTCAAGCAATTAACAAATTTTGATCTTGTAGATGATTATGCAGTCTCTTTTTTAAGACTTCGGTTATTAATATTAAGCATTTTTAACATTAAATTTCTACCAGCATAACAATTGGTTATGTTTAGAATGATTGTGATTCAGATATTAAACTACTCGCAGAAATCCAGAAACAAGAGAGAAGGGATGAGATATGCATTTTTTTTTTCTTTTTGTAGTACTCTCTGCATCTGTACAAAAAATGTGAGGCTGTTTCCCTTATAAATACCCTCCTGCTAAATCAACACTAAAATGCTTTCAATAATTAAGCTATTTAGTGAATAATACACTTAGGGATGCATTAAATATCAGCAAACATGACAGGTATCAAAACTTTCATGGCTTATGTAAAATGTTCTTATGACTGTCCAAACCAAAAATACTTACAAATATATCTACGCGAGTACATGCATTAAACTGTGGGTGGCTCATATATCAGCAACTGTGCAAAATTATTCGAATTTTTCTGCTGCATCATGAATTTTACAATATATATCCCTCTTCTGGAGGGGGAAAAATACAGAAAAGAGAAAATACACGTTTCCTTAAAGGGAACCTTTTAGTTTTATTTATAATAAACATGTATTTCTGTACACAGAAATAATTTTTCATGATCTTAATTTTAAACAAAATACTAAAATAGTGTACAGATGTAAAGGAAAGTATGTTTTGAGATTTAAATATTATACTATGTATCAAGATCAAACACACACGGGGGGGGGAGGGAACAGACCTAACATTATCATTATTGCAACCTGACAAATAGATAAATTTTGCACAAAATAAACTGAAGATGCACATATTTACCTAAGAACAATGGCAAGTAAATTCAAATGGCCAATGCATCATGATAAAATAACATCTAACTTCTACTAGTGGCCTCTAATAGCAAAATGTTTTATTAACCTTGCATGCTGCATTTTTTCTCTCTTTAATTTATATTTTTCAAGTTTAAGAAAAAAATTAAAGTATTTCAAAATTGCTCATATTTGTAGTTTGTTATGTTGTCGCCAAACAAAAAAACCTGATGTAAACTCGCAAACTTTTTTTCATTTACAGAGAAATGCTGAGCAACAATACTGTTAGAATTTTCAGCCAACGTGATCACCTGTAGTTTGAAAAAATAGGCCATATAAGAACTTCTTTACCCACTCATCTTCGAGTTAAAAATTAAATACCACAGATCATATACAAAGCAAAAAATGAATGGGAAAAAATGCACCACCTTCATATACAGTCCATACCATAGCAGGCATCTAGCATTTTACTTTACAAAGGTTTGATAGGAAAATATTCCATCCATCTTATCTGCTTGGCAACATTTTTGCCCTCATGGCGACATGTTTGAATATAACAGGAATTTTTTTTATTTGGGCTTACATACAGCACTGGGTAAAAATTTTCAATATCTGAACTTAACAAATGAAAATTTTCACTACAAAAATATCTTAACAGTAACTTACTTTTAAATGTGCTAAATGGTATTCAAGAAGTACTTTTGCATTAGTGATGCATTCCACAGTTCCAACAAAAACAAATGGAACCTAAAATAACAGAAAATACTAAGATTTTGAAATAACTGTATCATTTACAATTTTTAATATTAACTAAAAGCAATTAAATTTTGTCACAAAGAAATTTTGCATAACAAAGTTAATTTCACCTCCTCTCTGGGAGTTTGGTTATCATTATCACCTTCAATCTTCACTCTTACAACACCAGACTTGTCAACCATTTCTTGTATGATTCTACCATTCTTTCCAATGACTTTTCCTATAAATAAATAAAATTCACGTACAAAAATTTAACATTAACATAAAGTTCAGGAAGAAGTGACTATAAACACAATTAAAGTAAAATTATTTTTCAAAATAAAAAGCTTTTAATCATACAAAGTAAATTTTCAGTATATTATATGTACTCCTTGCCCACCCATCCCAAAAAAAAGCACTGTGATGAAAACAACCATTTCTAATGACACAGATCATGTATTCTACATGCGAAGTTAAAAAATCAACAGATATTTTGTCAGTGGTAAACAGCAATGTACTTGATACTGACCAATGAGCCTTTTGGGGCCATGCACACTACTAAATGGGTCTGCAATGAGACACCAAAGCCCTGATGGCATTCTGCCTAAGGTTTGCTATACATTCCACAGCAACTGCTTTAGTTGTAAATATTCTAAGAATTTGACGGCAGGTTCCCAATGTGTCTGACTGATAAAGACTAGGAATCATGGTGGGAAATAAGGATCTACAGAATATAAAGGCACTGCAAAAAATGTATGGTATATGTTGCAGGACATTATCCCCCTGAAAAATGGTACCCAGGAGCCATGACAGGAATGGCAACAGCAGTAGTTGTAAACAGCTATTTACATATCACTCGGCTGTTAAGGGGATATGCACTGAAAATAAGAGGGCTTATTATTGTAAAAGACTGAAGGCACTTACAATATTACTGCATGGAAGTAAAAGTTTGAACCAGAAGCTGCAAAACAGTTATGTTGGGTCTCCTTGCCCTCTTTCCTGTACTAAGATGTAATCGTTATTCACATCTATATTCTAATAGAGGATATGCAATCGTAGTAGCATTTATTCATATAACTCAGGTATAGTGTCAATACAAATGATGCTGTAGATGGATGTTGCTTAATAGGAGACACCCTAAAAAATAATTTCAGCTTGCTTCCAACAGACAGCATGAAATGATATAAGAGGCTACAAGTGCATCCATGCATACATACACAAAATGGCAGTTCACTGTGTTTTGGATAATGGCATAGCTAGCATGGCGATGACCGGTAAATGTAATTCTTGGTCATCCCAAATGATTTCATTATTGAAGCTAATAGTCGCATGCAAAGCACCTGGTCCAAGGATGTTACACTGCACTGCAGTAGCATCCATATAAATCCAAATAGCAGGCAAATACTCAGGATAACAGCATAATGGGAGAGGTGAATTCATGGAGGGCTTTAAAAAGAAATCCCGTAGTCGAACTACCAGTGTTTGGTGACACCACCCTTGGCTGCTAGAGGGACCAAAAACCATGGTTGGAATGCACATTGTGTCTATAGTTCATGCTGAATAATCACTTAATCATTTCCATTGTCCACTAATGAAAATTTCTGTACTAAATTGTTTTTGCCAAGCTACATTATTCAGGTGACTTTTATTCATTTTTTGTAAAAGAGTACATTAACAAAAATACGGGTGTTTCATACTGAATATTTATTTTTTGTAAAAGAGTGCATTAACAAAATACAGGATGTTTCATATTGAATGGGACATAAAACATACCTGTGAAGCATACACATTATTTTCATAGATCAAACTTACTACAGTTATACAAAAACTACAGTTATCCAAGCTTCTATAGATGTTCTATATGTGCCCTCTGTTGACACAGCAAATATCTATGCGATATCCCAGTTCCTGCCACGCTCTTTATTTAATACCCTTTGTTAATGATTCGAGCACCTCAGTTACCCACTGCTTCAATTGCTGTAAGTCCTGGGTAAATGGGAGCATGAACATTTTGTCTTCAACAAAATCCCCATTGGAAAAAATCACATGGGATTAGATCTGGGGATCTCAGCAGACAATACAGCAATGGCATATCTTTTAACTTAGCATAGCTAATCCAGTGATGTGTTAGACTACTATTCAAGTAATGCCATATATTTTTATGCCAACTTGGCTGAGCACAATCTTGCTGCAGAATGAAGCTTAGAACCATGTCCTCCAACTGAGAGAACAACACTCTAATAGCATATCAGGGTAAATGCACCAGTTAATCAATTTTCCTATGAAATAGAGAGGAAAAAAAAAAAAAACAAGTGTTGGATATGGTGCAGAAAACATTTATTTTTTGGAGAATCATGCTCATGTTCCATTATAACACGTACACACTTGCCAACCTATGACAGTTAAAAACCAGATTCTTTTTTTACAAAATCAGGAGAATTTTCTCAATGACAAAAATACATAGAAAGAAAATATATTTTTCACAAGGAATAAACTTTAAATGGCAACCAATTAATGTTTGAAAATTCAGTTACTAATTATTAAATGCATTTAGTTCCATTGGGTGAGGATTGTAGATAAACATTTCTCTAAAGGTAACCACTATGTATATAAATATTTCAAACATTTTCTTATTTCAGTATTATGCAGCTGTTGGAATTGTTTAAATTTTTCTTTTCTTATAGAACTTGCTTCAAGATAATAATAAATATCAACAATGTGTTCATCCACACTTATTGGCAAAGAAGCTGGCACTTTCCCAACTGCTAAATTTAAGATGCGACAGGTGCACCTCATAATTTGCAAATCTTTTTTTTTTTTTTTTAGTCCAAAGGGATTTAGTCCCGAAGGACTATTACTTTCGTTTTGCGATTTTGCGTCGGAAACACAAAAACGGCGTATCACTTTTCAAATTGTTGCCACTAAATGTTATCGCTCTGCATTAAATTTTAAAAAATGAAAAATCTGCATAAATGTATGCATGTTTCTCGCATTGTGATAAAACCTAGAGCCATCGAATTTTGAATGACGTAATCCTACTGCGAATATGGGCATCTGGAAGCCCTAATTTTGAATTTGAAATTTGCTTTATTATCGATTTTATGTTTTGTAACATTTCAACGAATTTCTGATTAACAAACTAAATGATTTCAAAGCGAGCAATGGCAACACTGTACG